>BMAO01025106.1:0-50873 GCA_019973975.1 Trichonephila clavata | reverse complement strand
ACCTGACAAAATTGAGACGCAAATCACACTTTCATTTCAAAGACAAGTGAATTCTAATATTTATAGTGAAAACCAATCCACATTTGGCACAGGTTGGCAGAAAATGTGTGCATTCATGAGGTGCCCAATTGGCTGCGGGGTGACTGTACATACTAGTCTGGTAAATAATTAGTCATTCATCAACGATATCCAGTTGAGCAGTCATTATTCTCATTGTTATTAATCCCATTCTGAAACCTCTTTCTCAAAGGTAAAGGCTTGCCTTTTGATGAGACGTTCAGGCGTGATCATCTGAATGATATCAGCAAACCAACAACTTTAAGTATATATAGAATCTTTTTTGACAATTTAAGTTACAAAATTTTTACAATTTATTAAAATGTGTATAATCCAATGTACACCTTCTTCTATAAATTCTTTATAAATTTTATCTTTTAAATTCTATATAATTTTACAATAAATATCTTATTTTTCTTAACTGTAAAATCCAGACAGTAGAATGTTTCTATTTTAAAATGGATTTCTTTCAGATTATATAAATTAATCTAGATTATTTGAATACCCTTCATTTACTCTATAAAATATCCACTACAACTTTAAACCTACTACTGAGAATGAGGCTGTACTTTAGGTTTTACGCTCTGGTGTGCTACATTTGCTAACACTTTAGACTTACTTTCATTTATCTTTTGGTTGTTGTGTTCAAATGGTAGAATTACGCCATGACGATCACATCCTTACATAATCCTCAGGAATCTGGGCTATTAAAATTATCCCTTCTCCTAAGAAGGAGGCTGATATGCAAATTAGTTTAATACATAGATTCAGGTTCGCTACTAGTGGATAGATAATAGAAAGTTGCTAAGTGGGTTAGAAGAGTAGGATGAGTTAGAAATTATTTAACAAAGGTCGACAAGTGAGATATACAAAGAAAATGGTTAGAAAGTCCATGGGAGATTAAAGACGAGTTGATATTGTGGATGATTAGCTTAATGTCATAAGAAGATTGCCATACAGTTCGTTAGTCACTTCATACCGTTTGTAGTATTTAAGACAAGTTGTGGCCAATAGTTACATACTAGGTATCTACGTGATAAAGTAATGATGGTGAGGTAGATGCGATCAGTATTTTGATGGTTGAGTTTATTAGATTGATATCTAGAGCTCATCTCCCACTATCTTGTTGACTGATCAAGAGCATCCTTGTTGCCAAGTATTTCATTGAATTGTTTTGATTTAATTTAAGCATGAATAAATATTTGTAAGATATCTAATCAGATCCATCCTTCACTTCCTCCCTCGCTACTGTAATAGGGTAGAACAGGAAGGGTACTTGAAATATAATCTAACTTTAGATACTTTATTATTTTAACACTATTAAAACTTTTAATTGTTAAGCTCATTTAACCAGTACATAACATATCATGCCATTTCTTCTAAAGATTTGAATTTTTCATTTCGTTATGGATATACAGGACAGATTCAGAACCTGCCGATCCTGTAAAGACAAACGGAAGCAGGACGGAAAATTTGTTTTCTGTCATCAAGGTACAACTCTCCTCATTTCCAACATAGTTTTCCCATTAATCAAGCCTTTACCAGTACATGTACCAATTCCTTCTGTAAAAGCAGCCACCTGCAGTTTAGAACAATGCATGCCAAGTTTTACAGGTTCCTCCCGTCAGAAGTACTTCCCCAACATTCTTCATTATAGTATTAGATGGTAGATTGCGGATGAGATCGACCTCACTACAGACAGCATTCCACTTGGCCAGTTCCCATCGGATGTGATTCTTCATCATGAAAAGCATATCCATTGACTCACTACATTGATTCATATGTTTGGCCCGTATATATACGTTAATTCAAGGTACATCCGCTGATGACATTTTGGCCTTAGAAATCTTATATCACTCCTCACACCTCACATTCACGGGATTTTCTATAGCGGCACATATTTTGTCCCATTATAACTAGCAAGTCTTGGCTCTACAACACCTGTTCGCCGACTGAGCTTGCAGATCAATTGTTCGTGTATTCGATTGAGGCACTCCGAACCGTACTTCAGCGCCACGCCAGACGGCAGTTGGTTTCGGAGTACCGTCTTATTCGTATATTTAGTTTATCATTTATATAATCTGTCTGTTCATATTCTGTATTGTACGATTTTAGAATTTGATATATTTATCTTTCTTTCTCCTTCGACATGTTGAAAACCTGACAACATGTCACATATGATATAATTCCATATGGATTCTAATAAATTTAATCATCAGTATCTTGAATTATTTATTTATTTATTTTTGAAGCTCGAATGCTTTGAATTTGTTTGGGTGCTTGATGTCAGAAATATCAAATATATTTTAAATTTGGTGTTTAGAACAGTATAGGGCATTTTATATTTTAATTTGCCTTCCCGGCCTAAGCGGGGAAAATAAGGAGATCAAAGTAATTTCGTAAAGAATATTGGAAGTGTGATTTTTAAGGAAGGAAAATGTTGAACAGAAAGCCGTGATGCCGGGCCATACACTCACACAAGTTCTGGCACATGAGGAAGGAAATTCTCTTGGGATTGAGTTATACATAGTAAAAGCCCGTGCAACCGGAGCGGAGAGAAATAAACATAGAAGTCAAAGTAATTTCGAAAATAATATTGGAGGTGCTGATTTTGTGAAGAGGAAAATGTTAAACAGCCATGATACGCACTCTGAACCATGCACACACATCGTACGCGTCACACCCACAACAGTGCTGGCGTCAGAAGAAAGGAAATTAACATGGGGATTAAGTTATACCCTCTGCAAAAGCCGATACCTTCAGATAGTTAAATCTTATTTTAAAAGCTCGAAAATGCTCTGGATTTGAAGTGGGTAATTTGATAAAAGGATTCAAATATGTTTTAAATTTGGGGTGTTTAGGGTGGTATAGGGCATTTTATATTTTGCCCCTCCTCTCATTTATTACTAATATCCATAAATTGTGTAATCTTTAGGTTACCAACAAATGAGTAAAAATTTTAGTTATTCATTTTCAGTATGCAGTTTCCTTTTCTTCATATCATACATTAGACCATCAATCGGCCATCCAATCAACAAACTTTTCTTCATTTAATTTTATTCAAAATAATATATCAATTCTATTCAAATAATATATCTCCTATTTTTAGCAATACGTATTATTTAAGGGACATAGCTGATTCAATTGATGAAATCGTCAAAAATCAAATCTAAATTTTAGCCTATATTGTTCTTTATATACTTTTCTATAACCTCTGAATTGTAGCTCTAAACTTTAAAAACGCAAATTATGATGGCTTTTACGTTCGTTTTATTCACATCCTACGGCAAACCAAAACTTTTTATCTTACTTATCTCAGAAAGATAAAATAATTTGTCTTCATTGTATAGAACCGGCGATCGGATAAGAAACGTTTCCCAGGCCCGCACTTTCCGAGAGTATAAGTACGCTTGTGGACAGATTTAACTGCTTCTTTAAATATTCATATAAAATCTTTAATGTGCTAAAATTTACAATTTACTATCATTGATTGCAGTAAATCTTTCACTATAATTTTAAAAATAAACGATTGCGAATTTTGGGAAAATGTTTTCATTTCAAGTACTCTTTATGAATGTCTGATGCAATTTAACTAATAAACTTTCCATCTTTCTTGGTTATTCAAAATAATAAAACTCAGAGCGCAATAAATCACGAACCTTTAAACGCCAGATTGTCTCGAAAAATTAAACGTGTGGTTTACATTCATAAATATCCAGATCTTTAATTAAAAGAACCGAAGTCACGCGAAAGCACACATATTAAAGTTCAAAGTTTTGTAAAACATTATTCGAAAAATGGACGAACTACCCTCTAGTGACTTGAAAAATTGTTTAAAAACGTTTAAAACTCAAATCACCGGTGTGATCATGAACCTCCAGAGCAAGAGCGCAATCACGTATATGATTGGTGCTGGAGGAAAAGCGTTATCTTATATTGTGTTTATGGTCCTGAACGGGTTAAAATGATAAAGCTTTTACTAATGCTAATGGCACGATTTTTACCTATTGCTAATAGTAAATGTAACAAAGTTGTTATGCATTTTTGAATCAAAGTAATACTTATTTTCTTAAAAATAATTAAACTTAGAATTTATACATTTTAAGGAATTTCGTGAGCGTTCCATAAAAAGTATTGTACGAATACCAATCATGTTATCCCATAAAACCCATACCAACTTTGTTATGCATAGTTTGTTGTACTTGTCAATCAAATTTACTGCGTGTAGAATACATTTTGCTGGAGGAGTAGCATTTTAAATCACTTCTGATTTACGTTTTCCTTAAAAATTAAATGACTAGCTTTTATGAAATTTTGAGCACAAAATTTGTTTTTACGATATACATACATAGGAAACAGCAAGTTTTAAAATCCTTAAATTAAATTTTGCGTAAATCATACCATGTCCCATTAAGAAACCAAAGATAACAGCTGTGCTGAAAAGTTTATAAATAAATTTGATAAGTATCATTTCGTTTCATAGATACCAGCGTTCTATCATTAAATTCTCGATAAAATTATTGAAGCTTCTACTTATCTAAAATAAAAAGCATCCTAATATCTAGGTCAGGGAGTATTTTAAGCGCTCAGTTCATGTTTGAAGTGGAAAGAAAGCGGTTATTAATTATTTGGCGAAAATATCTTGTATTAACAATGTCAGATGAAACAAGTAAACCAGTGCTTACAATTGTTGGAAGATCAAAATTTCACTTATAGCTGCTATAAATGCAGATAGGAATCTTACAACCCTGCCGTCAAGATAGATTCCTTGAAAGACTTTATAGATTTGATTTTGGAATTCGACCATTATGAAAATTTCGTCATATTTTCTGCAAAAGTTTCATCCGATTACAGTCGGTAAAGGCATCACTTATGGAGTTGACAAATCTTTACTCTCCACTGGCACTTTAAATATACAAACAAAATCAGTAAGCATTGTTTCAAGAATGATTGTCGTTTTAGTTTGAAAAATTGTCGATTACGAGTCTATGCCAGAATTCTGCGGAGTTTTGCCTCATAATATGACTATACATTGTCATATTGGAAAAATAATTTTTACTCACTGGACGCTCACACAGCAGTTACTTTACTAACTAAATAGCATCATCTCATCAGTTCATTGTTGGATAATCAAGAACTTCCACATTCATTTCGATAAATCAAATAGAAAATACGTTGTTAAATCTTAACAGAAGACACTCCTCTATTCATGATAATCTTTGCATAGTAGATCACGAAAATAAATCAGTTTGATATTGTTAATTTTCATGAAATCCTTACTTAGTCACGTTCAGATATCTATTCTGGATTGCATTGGGAACCGCGGTATACTCAACTGAAATTGATCATGTTTCTCAAGATATCGAAATACTGGGTCTTTATTTTCATAGAAATACCTAGCTAATGGAGCAGAACCTTCTTCTAATGACAGTTGACATTGCAATGCGAATGTCCTCTTCCGGTGAGTTGAATTCAGCGGAATCGAAAAACAATCAATGGACCTCCTTAATTCATACCCACGAATTTAATGATGAAAATTCTGAAGAATATTTATTCCATATTGATAACAATCAAAGGATTGCATTAAATGTACAACTCAGCTGGTCTTGATTGCAATAATCAACTGTTAAGAAAAGCTTTGATGAAGTACTATTTTAGTTAGTAAAGGCACTGCTGTGTGTGTGACGTCCATGGTAAGTATTTTCCATGCATAACGTATAGTCAATATATTATGAAACCGGCTCACCAAATTCTGGCATAGACTATAATGATAAACCGTTTTTCCGTCAAAACGACAATCATTCTTGACAATGCTTTTGTTTTGTTTGCTATTTGGTGCCGTCGGTGGGTAAGATTTGTCAACTCTATAAGGATGCCTACCGGACTGTAATCGGATGAAACTTTGCGTATGAATGAAATTTTCTTCGCAATGATTAATTCCCAATCCGTTCATAAGTTTCGCTCAGGAATCTGTCTTTGACGGCAGGGCTGTAAGTTCTGTCTGCATTATAGCAGCCTTAATTGGTTTGATCTTCCAGGCAATTGTGGCACGGTTTGCTGACAAATGCGACGTTGTGCAGATGTCAACAACGATGAACAATGGCAACAGCAAAAGCGAGCGGACTGGGCGCCAATCAAAGTATTAGATGCTTTATTACAGATGTAATTGACTTCATGTTATCGAGCTGTCGATAAGCCTTTATTTTGAAACGAACATACTATCATAATTTGAACATAACTTTCAGCACAACTGTCCTCTTTGAGTTTCTTAATGAACATGTTATAATTTACATAGTACAATTTAAATTTAAACTTTATTGCTCTATAATGTAAAAACTGCTTTTGTGCTCAAAATTCATAACTAATATTCTTGAAAAACTTGACAAATTGTGGTATTTAAATATACTCCTCTGTACTTACGCGGTAAATTTAGACCAAACATAAACTATGCATAACAAAGTTGGTATGGGTTTGACTAATATATTATTGATAAATACAACTCACCTTTTATGAGCAAATTCATATATGTATAAATTAAGTTTATTATTTTAAGAAAATAGTATTACTTTGATTCAAATGCATACCTTTGTTATTATATGTATGGTAAAAAGCCAAGCGACACAATAAAAACATCATACAACCGTTGAAACAAATACCCATATAGATAACGCTTTTCTCCAGCATGTCATATACGTCAGTGCCTTTCTACTCTGAACTTATTATTTGTCACTAAACCAATTCAATCCATTTTCGATAATCATTTTAAACTTTGAACACAATATGTGTGCTCGCGTAACTTCGAGACTATTTCGGGACTATTTATGAATAATAGTATACACGTTATTTCAGTCATCGGCGACTGAATTCGTGTTTAACTCTACTATGAATAAATAGAAAATAAACTTAACAATTAAAGTGATGTCAAATCATAAATACTCTGAAAATGGCATTTTCATAAGTGCAATCATTATTTTAAAATGTGAAAAATTTTACTATTATGATAATAAGTATGAGATACAACACATTAAAATTTATAATATTAAAAGCAGTTCGTAGTCCACAACATACTCTCGGAAAGGTAGAACTGAAAACGACTTCTTATCGATCGCCGGTTAAATGAACAAACCAGTGTTATCTTTCTGGTGAAAATGAATAAAGTTTGAGATAATAGCATGCCATCATAATCTGCGTTTTTGAGTTTGGAAATAAGTACATTGATTATAGAAAAGTATAGGCTAATATAACATATTTAGATTTGTTTACCCCGACAAGTCGGTAATCAACAGTATAATACATAATATACGTATTATATAGAAGGCAGTAATAATTATTATATTATTTAATTAAAGAAGAGCTACATACTGAAAAATAGATAACTAAACTACTACTCTAATTATTAAACTATAAAGATACACAATTATGAACAATGTAATAAATAGCAAAAACATATTTGAATCTTTGACTCAGTACCGCCTAATCCAAACATTCAACTTTCATAATCTGCGGTGACGCTAATACGCGAGTACCTTATAATCTAACGATTCACAAATATCCCCCCCCCTTTTTTTAAGTCACGGTATTACATAATTAGTGCAAACTACAACAATAAGCAAGAAAATTTAAAGTTTAGAAAATAAACAAATATAAACTGTGTGTCACTAAAATACAAATCATAACAATTTAAATTAAAACAGAAAAATTTAGCCCTAATTTTGATGAAATCATCATAACCACAGCTCTGAACAAACAAAACACTCACAGAAAGTCTTAAACATGAAAAATTGAAACAGAACGAAAATAAACATGTAATATATAAAATTCTTGTGTCATGTTTGTAACCAAACTCCTCCGAAACGACTAGACCGATTCTTATGAAATTTTGTGCGTATATTCAGTAGGTCTGAGAATAGGACGTAAACTGTTTTTCATTCCAATATTGCAATTAGTTGAAAAGATATTAATTAAAGACCTTAAAACGAATAATTGTTTCACCCCTGTGTGTTGTTTATTTCGTCGTTTATTTCGCTTGGCGTCGAAAATCGGTTTCGCGCCAGATGTGTGACTTTTCTCTGTTCAACCGTCCAAATCACCCTGCTCATGGGTTAAAATCAGGGCTTCGAACCGTAATTTTTTTTGTTCCGGTTTTCGTTCCGGTTCAACTAAAAAATTAATATCGGTTCAGTTCCGGTTTTCGCTCCGCCAAAAATAACTGTTTTCGTTTCAGTTCCAAATGAATAATTTCATTTTATGTATATTCTTATTTGTACTAAAAATATAATTCTATCATAAACAAAAAATGTAATTCTATCAAAATTTAGAAGATTTTATTCTTTTTTTAATTGGTACACTATGTGAATTGATACAAACAGCAGGTACGATAAGAGCGGTGAGCAGAGGACGGCGAGCATTGGCATTGTTATCCATTATCAAAATCGCATTTGACAACTAGGTTCATGATTACCCACATTCGTCGTTTGACTCTCACATCGTGCACTTGGCCTTGCAATAATTATGTAAAAAATATATTATTTATTTAACATATGAAAATTGCCTCTAATTATTAATATATCTTCTAACGTGGTTTCACTGAGATTACTTCTGTTGTCTCGGAGAATAAATTTCAAACCTGAAAACGCTCTTTCAACACTAACTTGTGTAGCTGGAGCTGCCAAAACCACCATTGCAATCTTATACAAGTGCGGATATGTAATTTTATTCTCTTCCCAGAAATCTAAAATATTATGCTTTATATCTCAAGCCTTCGTACATTGTCAAAATTATTTAAAATGAATTCAATGTCAATCTCGGTAGAAATAGAGGTTCTATGTGTTTTTATTACTGCCAATTCTTTACTTTTTTAAAAAGTCCCTAAATCGTCTTCATTTTCATCGCTTTCAGTAGAAGATTTTGTTTCCTCGTTTACTATTGAAATGGACTTTTCAAAAAATTGTAATTTGTTCCAAATATTCTTTAAATGTTGCACAGCCTGTACCTTTTGTGACGTGGAAAGCAAAATTTGATAACGCGGGTCCAAATAAACTGCTCCTACTAAACTATCAATTTCTATTAACAATGCTTCCCTGTTAGATAACTGATTATATAAAATATCTGCAAAGAAATTTTTTAAATTTCGTAACTTTATTTTGCAATGTGTCCAAATTCCGTAAAAATCGCTTAAAGTTAATTCTTCACTTTGTAGTTTAAAAATTGCTTCCGTTAGGGGTTGTAGGGTATCAACAATTAATTTTAATTTCACCCATTTACTGTCTGCAAAATAGTAATCTAAATTATGTTCTGCTAAAGATGAGCTAAAATCTTTGCATTCCAATAAAGATTTTAACATATTATATGTACTATTCCATCTAGTTGGACAATCCAAAATTGGTCTTTTAGTATTAACGTCTTTAAATTTTAACATAAGAGATGGAATGCGCAGCTTTTTCACCAACCCCCTAGCATCAGAAATAAATTCATTGAAATCGGCGTTTTTTATAGAGTCTTTAATTGCTAGTTGCAATGTATGTGCAGCACATCTTATTCCGATTAGTTTATTAAAAGAAAAGTTGTGATCAAAAAATACTCCATCTTCAAAGTGATCCCTAGTTTCGAAATTTTCATTTTCCATTTCGATAACTTCGTCTTCAATTTCGGATCCTAATAAGTTGACAAATGAAATCATATTAGCTCCATTGTCCGTAGTAATTGAATAAATTTGCTGAATATCGATATTATATTTTTCTAGTACTTTTTCAACCATATTTTTAATATAAATTCCAGTATGTTTATCTTTCAACTCTGTCATTCCCAAAGTAAACAAATTTATTCTTCCGCCTATTATCAACTGAGCATTGATTCCCAAAATTGATCTATTTAATCTGGTAGCTATGTCAATTTTTAAGGAAATTACTTTTTTTTCGAGTGCTGTACTTATTTCAGAGACAATTTTAACAGCTGTCTCTGGTATTAATAATTTAATGTTTTCAGAATTTACTGAAAAATGATTACCTATTGCATTAACAATTGGGTTCAAAATCTTTTTGAATCCTGAATATTCTAACATTTCAAATGAACAGCCATTAACAGTAATAAGTTCAATACATGCTTTAAGGACTATTTCCTTGTTTAATTTTACTTTCAAAAATTCTGATTTTACGTATTTATCCAAAGTTTCTTGTGAACCGCTGGTACTTGGAGTAGCTTCATCTCTTATGTTCAACTTAATTTTCTTTTTTTGCTGTACAGTTTTAAATTTATTACTATGATGTCTTTTTAAATGTCGTTCTAAATTGGCAGCATGATTTCCAATCATAGAAGTGTCGCATATATTACAAATACTCTTATTCTCTGTTTTGTGATATGTGAAAAAATCCCTGCTAGTATTTGTTTTATTTCTCCCCATTCTAAAATCAAAAAGGAAAAAAAATAAAAGATCAAATAAATTTTTTAAAATATACAGTTATTAAATTATAGCTGTAGAATAGGGTCTGCCCCTCAAATATAAATTAAGTAATAATTAGTGCTGTACCGAGTACTCGGTCATTTCTACTCGGCCGAGTACTCAGTAATTGGTTTTAAAAAGTTCCACTGATATGCTCATGAAGAATTTTGCATTTATTGAAATGAAAACATGAATTTTTGAAGCATATAATCATAAATTCTATTTCAATTTGAAATGTAACTAAATATTCACCCTAAAGACAATTTTTAATAAAATGTGCAATTAGCCAATATGAAATTAAAAGTGATTCATTAATCTATTTCTTCTCGATATTCTACTATCTAATAATTTCCTATTGTTTGTCTGTTTGCCGTAGTGAAAATTCCTTGAGTAAAATAAAAGTTTCACATTTCCCAACTTTACTTCATTTTTATTTTTTAATTAAAAAAAATGTAGCTTATGTTATTAGAAAATTTTATTAGCTTTATAGTTTCTTTCCATTTTACAAAAATGGAAAAAAATGCACTTAAAATACACTCAAAATACTTTTCTCACTTCAGGCAAAATTGTAAAAAAATTCTTATGTGCACCACTAAGCAGTGTTTTACAGTGAGCTTATTTTTTCTGAGGCAAGACAGATTTGCAACAAAAAAAAAAAAAAAAAAAAAAAAATGCTCTGTCTCCTGAATATGTAGAGCGACTGGTGTTTTAACATCATAACCTATGATATAATAATTTTAAAAATAAAAATATCTTTAACAGCATTCATCAATTTATTGAGCTTTCTTTCTACAAGCTATTGCTTTAAAAAATTTTTTCTAAACTTTTAAAAGTGATTTATCTTTATAATCGGCATTAATTTATTCAGGATTTTTGTTTAACTTTTATATATTAAGTAGCCATATTTTTATATATTGGGTAATAATTTTTGACAGATCAGTTATAAATTCCTTTCACTGCTAAAAAATATTAAATCCTTACAACTACTTGGTACTCGGTCAACACTCATAATGATAACGTTTATTTAAAGAAACAAATATAGAATAGTACAGAAAAAAAAATGAGACCAAGGAAAGTCCTATTTTCTCCGATTTATCAATTTAGGTACCTTATTCCAAAAACTTCAAATAAAACTCCTTCAGCTGCTGTCAGTTTAAATCAACGTCAATAAAATATCGGACCGTTGTTGAACATAAAATGGCAAAGAGAGTAGGTGTCTTATTTGATGTTTCCAAAACAACATATATTGATAAAACTGAAGCAAATATAGAAAATATTTCACGGTTTCTTTTTATTTCTGGGCCCCCCTGTATAGGAATATTCCCTCACTCACTAACATACACCAGAACCTTTTTTTACACGGTAGATTGATTCCTGAGAAAACCGTGTAAAAATAAATACGCAGTGAATATTGTATATAGAAAATATTCTACACTCGCGGTGAGTCCCAGATTCCGTTCGTGTAGTATGTCAGATTCCAACCTAGTAGCAAAAGATAATATTCGAAATGTCGGATATACTGACATCTAAGTCTTAATTTTAAGGTAATCTTTCATTTGACGGTTTTTTAAACCACGCTCCTCAAAAAAAAAAAGTGTATTTGGCTATATTTTAAACCGTGTTAATTCAAAATCGCGTAAAAGTAAGCATTGAAAAAAAGAGGTTTTGGTGTATTTTATTATTTTATTCAGTGTTATCGAACAAATCATAGACAAATTTTAAAATATAGTCTGAGAAAATGTGCTATTAGTATACAAAACAAATAGATTTTAAAAATCAATACACTGGTACTTAAGTTATCAATAATTCAACATCAGAAGACAGAGCCGTATGAGGACTTGGCGAAAAAGGTGGCCGTCAGGGGCGCAACTGAGTTTGGAGCGCAAAACAAAAGAATAGAGAGCCGGTTGAGAGTTACGCGCTATTTTTTATTTATTCTTTACTTGACTAAATACTTCTAGTTGACCATTGTAGTTAGTCTCCAGGAATTAATACCGACTGTCACTAGTCTTTTTACGTCTCCTGACCAATTAGACAAAGACATGTATTATTACGCGTACATCACATACTTCCTGCTGAGCAGCTGGTTTGTCTATCTAAACCAGGGAGGAGTAAAGATACAGGAGACGCCTTACCGGCTTTCGGCTATGAGAGAGAATGAGGCAGCTGTTTTATGCTCGTTCTGCGCAAACACCCAGAAAATGACCACCTCCCATGTATTTCAATGCATTTTTTCGGATTTTCAAGAGTGCATTTCGAGCAGAAAAGCAGTTTAATTTTGCGTATTTTTGCTGCAGGCGAATGCAGCGTATACGGAAATATAGAATTATAAGTGCTATAATCCACAAAAATCATCACAAATATTTTTTTTCTATTTTTTAAAATTTTGATCATCCACTCCTTTGCGGGGTGGTAACATGATTCGGAATTCCGCTATGCTCCCGCCCTTCTTCTCCATGTCGACCAACAAGATGCCAGCCCGATTCATTTGGGGGCGGAGTGATGGATGATGACATCAATGATTGACGTAAAAATCGCCTTATGAAATACTACTATTACGAAACATTTGAATCGCCGCCATTTCCAAACACCCATTTGATGCGCAGAAGATTTGATAGATGCTTCATGCTACGTCACTTAAGGCCTCTCCTGTCTATTTACTCCTCCCTGATCTAAACAGTCTATACATACATCCGTGGATGATCGCATGCTGAGATGTGAAAAATAAAATATAACTCGATATTTTTCTTAAAAAATCATCTATACTTCTAGTTTAATCAACTGAATTAAATATGTCTTCTACAAGTAGTTTCATGCAAACTGAAACAGAAAAATACTAGGGAATATCAAAATAGGAAATCGAGAAGCAGTATACATGTAATGATAATTATAAAGTTGACGTTAAATTAGAAAATATTGATAAGTTGGTAACAGTAACAAAATGACTGAAAGATATATCGAACCGAAATAAACCGATATTTTTTTCGGTTCAGTTCCGGTTTTCGTTCCGACCAAAATAACGGTTTTTTCCGGTTTTCGGTTCAGTTTCGGTTCGAAGCCCTGGTTAAAATAGCAAACTGGGTGTCTATAACAAATCGAAAATCACCAAATTTGGCGAGTGAAAAGTTTTTTTGTTTCCATTTTTTTGTACATATCTTCAATTCAAAAATTCATATATTGCATCCGTTTATAAAACAAAAATATCTAAAATATTTGCGAAAAACTTCATAGATTTTACTTCTTTATCATTATTTTAAATAAGTGACACGAGATAAGTGAAACGGCTAGACCGATTCTTATGAAATTTTGTGCGAAAATTTAGTAGGTCTGAGAATAGGACGTAAACTGTTTTTTATAACCCTAAGTGATAAGTGTGGTCCATCCTAAATTTTTATTTTCTTATTTTTTGGACAAAATTTTTATTTTAATTTTTTTTTGGATTCGACATTAAAAAATACATACAACCCTAAATTTTTACTTTTCTACCACCAACCCTTATTTTTAATAGCGATATTAGTACTTTAATAATTTTCTACTCTTGGGTTTCGATAATTTATCAGTTACCACTCGATCAGTTATTCCCGCCCCAGGGGTCTTGTTTCAAACATGTCTTCTTGTGTGGCACTCTGAATCCTATTGGTAGATTGGATTTGGTACACTACAGCTAAAAGTTTGCCGACCCCTGGCATAGCAACATCAAACTGTTAAGCTTTTCACTTTCCATGGTAGATCCCATTTCAATCTTTACTCTCCTAAAGGCAGAAATGCTTCTCTCACGATAATGGTGGTGGTACGTTCTCTGTGATTTTAATTTTTTTCCTCTTTTTCCACCCTCCCCCCCCCCAAATCTTTTGCGCCCTAGGCACGTGCCTAAGCGGAAAAGCGGCCCTATCAAATTGTACAACTGTAATTTACACGTATTACGTTATTCTTTTTTCCAATATACTGTAAGCGGGGAAAAAATAAATATTGTTACGTAGATCGGGGTTCGAGGATTTTATGCAAAATCAGTCGTAAATAACAAGGCAATTTCTTAAGAGCGATGAGTATTTATTGGCGTAAATCAATCCTTGAAAATACAGGATTCAACAGCAAAATTCGCAGAATAATTAACAGAAGGATTTCACACCTTCAACAGCACTCAGACACAATAAGCAGTGTCTAAAATTCACGTATGTAAATGACTATTCACAAGCACAGCCGAGCTTATCAAATTCAAGGCAAGTCTTCTAATCGCTAATCAAAACAGTGCTCACTACTCGCTGGTTAAAATCAGACTCGCTACTCGCTGGCTGAAACCAGACTGACTGTTGCGGCGAGTCTCTCTCTATTTATAGCAGAGGCCGAAATTTCTGGAAAGATGCGCTCGCGCCACAGATCGTGAAATTAGTGGATTTCTCTACTAATTTCTAGAAAAATCCAGAGGGTCCCGAACTCGCCAAATTGGTCGCCAACGTCGCCAACTTGGTCGCCAAATATGATGCCAACTTGGCTCTATCGCCAATATTTCGCCAAGTTCCCATTGAATCGCCATTATAACGTAAGGGACGGCGTTGCTTGTGAATATTACAATTTATCATTAAATAATTATAGCATAGAGTAATATAAAGGCATTGCACATCCAAATACAAATTATTTACATTATTTTAAACAAAATTCGTAACAATATCAAGTTTTCATTTCCACATTCTTTGTTTCCTTCGATGTTACGCATTTTAACCGGTTTTTTCAAAACTGTGCTCCTGTGATTTATTACTAATCATGGCAAATGCCAATCTTATAGGGAATTGCGAACGCGTGTGTGTGTGTGTGCGCGTTTCAGTACGAATGGCATATCCAAAATTCCCTCAAGTGTCCAGTGGGATCCTTGGTATACATACAATTTTGCTTTTCTACCCCAAAATTGACATTCTTTATTTAACTCACCATTGTCCAGAGTTAAAATCACTCACCAGAGTCATATTCACTCTTCGGATAAACTCTATCAACCTTTTCTGTTTATAGAACTACACTGATGAAATAAATTAAGAGAATTTTCATATTTTATCGAGTTGCATGAAAAGAACTGAACTAAATGAAGAACCCTTCCTTCTAGAAAAAAATGCAAATCTTGCATGGTAAGTACGTAAGCGTTCACGTGTGTATAGGTGGAGCCAGCAGAAAAACAGGCTTTATACGCGTATGTAAGTTAAGACGTATTTCGTTCGCCAGCACACCTCGGTGAATTTCTTGGTGTTATTTTGAAGAGATAGGTTCAATTCAAAATTGTAACAGTAAAAATGAGTAATCACCAACGTTTAGATGATGGAGGGGGGGGGAGAACTGTGGGGAAGCTGGAAGCAGTCCAATGGCAGGTCCAGATTTGTAGAGAGTTCAATTTAGCTCCCAGCATCGTGTGTAACTTATGGAAACAATTCCACTATACTGGAACCATCTAGAGAAAGTCTGACTAAGGTCATCCAAGAGCCATGAAGGCCAGAGAAGATCGCCATTTGTAGATTATTGCGAGGCGTAACAGCTTCTCAGCTCTCTCGTTACTTGTATACAGCCACAGGAACCCGTGTATCACGGATGACTGTTTCAAAAAGACTTCATGAGAGAGGGTTGTTTGCCAAAAGACCTGCTGTTTGCGTCCCGCCCACGTCTACGAACAAGAGAGTCCGCTTAGCATGGTGCAGACTGCATAGAGATTGGAGTTGCGATCAATGGGCGACCGTTCTGTTCACCGATATTCAGCCTAAACACCGATTCTTGCCATACGTTCATATGGAGAGAACCAGGGACCTGCTACCTATCCTCAAATGTCCACGAAATTGACAAATATAGCGGAGGAGGTTTAATAGTCTGGAAATGCATCATGTTGGATGGCCGCACACCTCTCCACGTTTTTGAAAGATGCCCTGTGACTGATGTGAGGTATAGGGATGAGGTCTTGGAGCCCTATGTTCACCTTTTCAGGGATGCATGTGGCCCCCAGTTCATTTTAATGGACGATAATGCGAGGCCACATAGAGCTCTTCTGGTCAACGAATTTCTAGAGAGAGAGGATAATCGTCGTATGGATTGACCTGCCACGTCTCCAGACCTCAAACCTATAGAGCACGCCTGGGACGTTCTGGGGAGGGCAATTGCAACTCGCAACCCCCCTACAAGAACCATCTAGGAAATGAAAACAGCGTTGCTAAACGAGTGGGACCAATTGCCACAAGAACTGATAAACTGCTTTATTTCAAGTATGATATCACGCTGCGAGGCCTGTATTGCTGTAAGACGGGGCCATACCCCCTATAAACACATTTCTTTTCTTTATAACCGCTGTTTTATACCTTCCAACTCCAACGAGTGTTACCTTTGATCATGCGTGTGTATTGCAATTGTAGAATGGCTGTTTGTTCTGCATTGTATTAATGTATGTACTTATCAAATTTCATTAAAATCGGTCCAGTAGTTCTAGAGATAATCGATCAAGTCTGCAAAGTCTCTTAATTTCTTACACCAATGTATCTTTTGCCCCGAAATGATAGCAGCTAATTCATTGTATGACGATTTATTATAAACTCTAGGAGGATTTCCAGGGCTTGTATATTTTCACACACAAATAATCTCTTTTGAAAATTCCTGTCTTTCGAACACTCTTCGCGCGTTTGTTCTTTTTTTTTTTTTTTTGCAAAATTCCTTTCAAGCGCTTCTTTTTTGTTAAATTCAACTATTTACGACCCATTTTCACAAAGTATACCTAATGTATAAATAAATTTATTACAGCATCACGAGAAAAACTTTTTTTAAATATAGAAACAGATATTAAGAGTAATGTCCGAATAAAAAGAGTTGCGTCCACACCACATTAAAGTATTCCGTTAGTTATTAAAATGCAGCTCAAAACTATTTTTGAAAGTATGAATTTTTTTTTTAAAAGCTAGATATTATATATATACAGTGGACCCCAAAAGTTTTCGTACACTTGCAATTTCCTATAAAATTTAAGGTTTTCGACTAATAAAAATTAATATATTGGAATTGTAATGTTTTTATGATATATGCAACTTGTTCTTAATAGAATGACATAATAATTTTTTTAAAAATGATATAACTATCATTTTTAAAAATTAATAATCAAAAAGCTATTGAAAAATTACGCCACAAAAGTCTTCGTACACCTAACAAAAATCTCAACTTAGCTTTAAATATTGTATTTCTTTCTTACTGTAGTACTTAGTAGGATATCTTTCAGTGTCCACAATAACTTTTAAATGTTTTGGTGTAGATTTAATCAGTTTTTTTGTAATTTCTGCGTTGGTTTTCCTCCATGCTTCTGTTATTGTTGTTTTTACTTCCCATTATGTCATGTATTCTTTTTTTAAATCAAATTCTCACCAAATATGTTCTACTGGGCAAAATAAACTGATTGAGGAGGTTTTTTCAGAATTTTGGACAGTTATAGAGACACCAGCGGCGTACATTGAGAGCAGAGCGCTTGGCGTCATTATCCTGATAAAAAATGAAGTAGTCTCCAATATCCAAATTTTCGACGGATAATTTAAAATTTCACTTTAAAATATTTAAATAGAGCTGATGATTCACAATACCATCAAAAAATACCAAATTACCTAATTTTGAGGCCGATTTACACCTACACACAAGAACTTCTCCATCTCCATGCTTCAGCATGGAGGTGGAGGAGTTCTTATTCCACATAAATTCATGGGATTAAATTACTCATTTTTTCATTTACAAACTATTATATGCTCATCAGAACCAAAAATGTTTAATTTTCCGTCATCCCAATGAATTAGCTGTCAATTTTGAATTTTTTGAAACTTAATCCCAAGAATCAAATTGCATCAATGAACCATGGAAATGGAAGTGTTCTTGCGTGAAGGTGTAAATCGGCCTCAAAATTAGGTAATGTGGTATTTTTTGATGGTATTGTGAATCATAAGCTCTATTTAAATATTTTAAAGTGAAATTTTAAATTATCCGGCGGAAATTTGGATATAGGAGACTACTTAATTTTTTATCAGGATAATAACGCCAAGCGCTCTGCTCTCAATGTACGCCGCTGGTGTCTCTATAACTGTCCAAAATTCTGAAAAAAACCTCTTCAATCAGTTTATTTAGCCCAGTAGAACATATGTGGTGAGAATTTTATTTAAAAAAAAGAAAACATGACATAATGGGAAGCAAAAACAATAATCACAGAAGCATGGAGGAAAACCTATGCAGAAATTACATAAAACTGATTAAATCTATACCAAGACATTTAAAAGTTATTGTGGACGCTAAAAGATATCCTACTAAGTACTAAAGTAAGAAAGAAATGCAATATTTAAAGCTAAGTGGAGATTTTTGTTAGGTGTACGAAGACTTTTGTGGCGTAATTCTTCAACGGCTGTTTGATTATTAATTTTTAAAAATAATAATTATATCATTTTTAAAATTAATTATGTCATTCTATTAAGATTAAGTTGCAGATATAAAAAAAAATTCCAATTCCAATATATTAATTTTTATTAGTCGAAAACATTAAATTTTATAGGAAATTGCAAGTGTACGAACACTTTTGGGGTCCACTGTATATATATGTTTTTTATCAAGCGTATTTCTAAAATAATTTTGTTTTAGAATTTCTCTTAAGAAGTTTTTAATGAAAGCAATTATATTTCATTGAAGTGTATTTATATTGTTAAACTAGGAGGTTTGCATATTTTTAGAACACAATTTCACACACACACACCAACTACGGATTTAAAAAAAAATCCTAATATTTTTCGGAAAAGATTTCTGAGGCAATACGTTATGATTTGAAATTAGAATTATCGTCTAATGTTTACAAATTTATTCTTGTTTCAAAATGGCGGATACAAAAAAACTTTGGATAATGAAAAATGCATCTTTGTGTTTTTCGAAAAGAAATATTCTAATTTTGTGATTAAAATTGTTTTGAGAGTAACGCATGGTGTAAAAACATGAAAGAATGAAATAAGCAACATTATTAATCAAAAAGGAAAATTCAGCAATAATTATATTTCTGTAAAGAAATAAAATTTCTAATAATAACATACAAAAAGTTTTGAAAAAAAATTCGTACTGATTCTTTTTGTCTAATAATGTTAAGCGCATTTATTTAAAAGAGGAAACCGTGATTATAAATTTTTTGTCCGTAAAAACATTCATTCTAGAGGTTTATTTAATACAGTAATTAATTTAAATTGATTTTAACTCATTTATAGATGCATATGAAACACCCATCACATGAATAAAATAATATTTCTGTTCGAAAATTTCTATAAATAAACAAATAAAATAAAATAAATTAGGATATATTAATCAGATTTTAACTCTGAATTTCTATCGCAGTCACCAGATTAGTGAAGATCTTTATAAAAAAAGTAGGAGTATATATTTTCTTTGTCCTTAATTTTATTTTTCTATTTTTACAAAAAAAAAATCCTTTTAGGAGAAAAACACATTTCCCATAAGAGAAATACATTTCACCTGTCATTCATGGCATTGATTTATTTTCCTTTTCTGTTAACTTTTTTCTTGAACTTTTTGAAAGAGCCTGACCTGTTTTTTTTCTTAAAATTGTGCTTCATAAAAGCGTTTTCCATTGCATCACTTAACACCAATTTTTTTGTGCACAATGTTTTAGAAATGTATAGATATAAAAACAAACATTAATTTTTAATAAATTTTAAAAAATCAAGACATCTATTTTGAGAATTCCTCAAACGATTTTAACCTTGACAATTCGTCTTTTATTTTTAATTCGCCAGGTTTTAAAACTTAATTAGTAATATACTTTTAAGCTGCTAAGAATCGTTTGGCGGAATGATTATAAATTCGCTCTACCACACAGATTGCAAAATGGAATTCTTTCTACTGAAAAAACAAATATTTATTTTCTTGGCTGGCAACCGGTTCATTATAGGAAGATGTTTTCTCTCGCTCTTAATACAGGTTTCGAAAAGTAAAATAAAATGTGGACGATCCAGTTGTAAAAAGCTTATCTGACACTCACAATCTTTACGTCCGCCCGTTTGACTTCTTAAACATAAAGTTATCAAGAGTTATGTAATAAACATTTCATCGATTGCCTATCTAGATCTTTTTCGAAGGTTTTTTTTTAATATTAAAAATCCAAACTGCTTAGGGGTTCTGCTTTGTAAAAGATTATTATTCATTGCATAGGAATACAAAATGGATAGCAGTTCTTATGCGTTAAAATAAATACCGGAAGAGTTGCTTAATTTTACGGCTTAAGGCAATTGACTAGTTTTCAACGTGATATGCATAACGTCATGTTTGTTTGTGCGGTCAAGCTTTGCCATTGACATTTACTGGGAACTGGAATTTGTTTCGGACAGAGAAACTAGTCGATGTGAGTAAACACAACAGTGAAAGTTGTCGAAAGTTTCGCAAGCTGCGGATCCTTCTCTGGACAGCCAAAAGAAACCGAATTGTTGTACAATATACAAAACAATAACCGTATTTTGATACGTTGTTTTAAAATGGTACCTAGCTTTGCCTTTTTGGTTTTCATCCAAGCAACCATTTTGGTGAGTATTATAAATATTTACCTCTTCTATATATATTTTTTAAAAAAATTATTTATAATGTGAGATTAAATTTTTTTTAATATTATTTATTTCAACGAAGTAAATTTGGATTAAATAATTTTTTAAAGTATCAATGAAGTTTGCATTTGTATTAATGAAGAAACTGTATTGTAAAATGTTGATTTAATATTTTTGTCATTAGTTTTAATTGGTTTATTCGTATTGACAATTATTTCATTTGTATACATTTATGTGTGATTAAAAAATTTTTTTCCAACTTTTTACATTGTTGAATAATTTTTTGGTTCATATTTAACAAAAAAAAAAAAAAAAAAAAAAAAAAAAAAAAAAAAAAAAAAGGGTTCTTAGATGATGAATTTTAACAATGCATAAAATTATGATAAAGAAATATTTGTTTATGGTAATAGTTATAGCCTATTAATTAAATTCCTCGCTCTATTTCCTCAATAAATAAATTTACTTCTTAGGACGACTTTAAAAAGGACATTCAGTAAAAAAAAAAAGATTTTATTTCGCATTCACAACATTGCATAACAGACCCTATTTTGATGTAAATCTTATGAATCATTTTTACTTCGTCATAAAATTTTTATTTCTTCAAATATACTTTAGATTTCTTAGTAATTTTGAATACATTGAAATCTAATTCAGATGCAATTTTTAGAAATCAATGTTTTGATTTTACGCAAAGACGGGTTGGAAACTGTTATTAGTAAGCACAAATAATACTTCTTCATGGAATTTATAAAATTTATGAATTTGACTTTTATATTTTGGAGTTTTAATACAGAAAAAAAAAATATTTCGTAATAAAATTCGAATAGTTTGAAACTAAGCATTTAATCATCCAGTTCTTTTATGGTTAAGGTTTGAATTGAATAAACTTTTAAGAATTTAGAATTTTGTGATAATACCTTATGAGGCTATGAATATGGATTGATAATAATCTTATAATATAATTTTATAGAAATTATTAATTATAATATTCATACAATATGGCACAGTAATAATTATTATATATAATAATCATATAATGTAATTCAATAGTAATTATAAAAAAGAATAATAATCATATTGTAATATAATAAAAATTATAAATAAAAGAATACTCATATAACATAATAATTATAAATAAATAATAATAATAATTATAAGTAACATAAAACTAATTATAACTAAATAACATAATAACAATTATTACTAACATAAAAAATGTAATAATATTTATAAAAAAAGTAATTATTATAAATAGAGAATATTATGTGGTTATTACATATAATAATAATTGTATTTTTATGTTATATTATATATTAATAAAATAATCATATAATATATATTAAAATTAATAATGACTATGAATTAAAAAGTGCCGAAAACTTGAAATATTTCAAAAACTGCAAGTTCCTTCAATGAATTTCGTCGAACTAGGAACGTCGAGTGAAAATTTTCGATTTAGAGCAGTAATTAAAAGCACAACATTTATTTTTAAAAAAAAAAAAAATTCGTGGTACTCGCCAATGAAGGTTAGAAATATCCATATTCGAAACTAGCACAAAATATAACAGAAGACTGAAATAGTAGCTTTAAAAACAAATGCAATGGAAATGGTTAAATTTTTAAGGAAACCGAATTAAAATAGTCTGTGAAATTATTAGGGTTACCTAGGAGAAAAAACCAATGAAAATTAACTCAAATATACGTTATCGCCAGATGATAAAAATATCAAGGTAACCATATTGTAATGTTATCGCCCATCTTGGCGAACATAAACAACAACTTGGCTCGTAGCCCCATGATATTAAACTAGTAGGGGTGATTTTTTTGTTACTATGAGTGAACTTCGGTGTAATATATATATTGCAAATCATGTGATTAAGTGAGCAGTAATTTGTCATATCTGTCTAATTTAATTGAAATTAAATTAGCATCCTTCAGATTCACATATGATGATTCAAGAAGATTGTGCATTTTAATTCAAGATATCGTAAAATTAAAGTCTTTGGTGTGTATGGAATGACCTTACAGGTATTATTGTGATAAACCTCTAAAATAAAATTTAGTATTGAAATAATGTAAGAACGTTTTATTGCAACACAAAAAAAATTAAAAAGGAACAATCCTGTTTAAGAAATAAAGCAGAAATAAACTGAGACCTATGAAAAATAAGAATGGTACATATCTCAGTCCATTTGTAAATACGGAATGTCGAAAACCTAATTTCTGCTCAACTCTATAACTACAAATCATTCTATTGAAAAGAGTTGGAAAATATCGTAAAAATCAATAATTTTCTTTTTCACTCACAGACATTCATTCACTGAAAATCATAAATGTAAGATTGAACGTTGTTCACGCTGAAAATGTAGTGATAGCTTTGAATCAGTAATATTTCAACAGATAATTTCTTTTAAGCATTAATGACATGACACAATTTTTAGAGCACTAATTAGCTATCTATTTAGTATATAAATTAAAAAACGACTCTCTCATCATTATATTTCCGCAACTCTTAAACCTACCTTGAAATTTGACAGGCATGTTCCTTTCATGGAGAAGAAATTCGGTAAAAAAGGAGTTTTGCAAAAATCGACCCCTCCGAGGTTTGCGAGAGGTTAAGAGGCGTTATATATATATATAGATAAATATATTGCCGTTTTTCAACTGTTAGGCCCACATACTTGAAATTTAGTAAACATTTTTCCTTTGTTGAATAGAGATACCCTAAGAACGGATTTTACGTGAATCGATTCTTATGGGGGGAGGGGTGCAGAGAGTTACTGGCGCGTACAGATAAAAAAAAAATCCCGTTTTCTTACGAAAAGACTTATAGTAATTAAATTTGTTATGCATGTTTCGTTTGTTGAATTGAAATCCGCTAGCACCGGATCAAACAGTTATCCACTCTCAAAGGGGCTTACAGAGTTTATTCATAAGAAAAATTCCGTTTTTGAACTATTAGACTTAGATTTGAAATTTCGCAAGCATGCTTAGTTTTTTTAGATGAGATCCACTAAAAACTGGTTTTGCGAAAATCCACTTTGAAGGGAGAGAAAAAATAATTTTATTTCAATTTTAGAAATTCACAGTCCTATCTTTTTTTAAGAGGTTAGGGTTATAAGAATGCTTTCTAGCAAAATCGAACGCTTAAAGCTAGGACCTATATATCAATAACTTATATATACACTTATAAAGAGAATATATCAGGGTCACTTCTCCGCTTAGGCACACTAAGCACGTGCCTAGTGAGCAAAAGATTTGATGGTGAAAAGTTGGAGGGTGATGAATGAGAGAAAATTAAAATTACACCTAACGTACCACCGCCTAGCGAGTCATGAGAGAAGTATTTCTGCCCTTTAGCGACTGAATTCAAATATACTATGGGAAATAAAAAGCTTAACAGTTCGCTGTTGCTATGCACTCAAAATATTAGCATGGAAATTAATTACAATGATGTTATTAATGATTTTGAGATGATCAAAGCTAGAAGAAAACCCCTTTGTTGTTTCAGTACAATGACTGTGACTCAACAAAGAATGATGATGTCGAAAAGTAAAGAAAGTAAAACGATAAGTAATGAAAAAGATGATAATTAACAATGTGAGAGAAAACCGCTCATACAAATAATGTAAACCAGTCCCGCAATCCTCGGATTGCGGGGGGCCCAAACTTTATGCTTTTGCATCCCTTTGTAAGATCCAATTTGGGACCCAAAACCTGACTTTGCAGGGGGGGGGGCTAATGTTCTCCGTTACGCCACTGATGTATATATATTGTAATTACAAACGATTTCATTAATTTAGTGTACTAATTCACAAAAAGGTGGTTGGGGAGGTTTTGTCCGTGATGCTGTAAGGTAAGAAATGAACAAGAGTTGTAAGGGAGAAGAGGTATCTCTTCCTTCAGTGTAGGGAGATCGGAAGAAAGAGTAACCATATTCCAAAATAATTTCAATTTTCTAGAGATAGCCAAATTCTAAATATGAATTACAATAGAGAGGCCGACGAGATACGAGAAGCCTAAATAAACAGATCACTCACATCCAAGCATACCATCTAATTCTCTTAGCGACATAATCTAATTTAATTTCTATTTGAAAAATCGTCAACTTTAATATTACAATATCCAGCTACTAAGTATCAACGCCTTACTTCACGTTTAATCACTTCCTTCTAGCCGTAGTAGTCTAACTTCTCTCTTTTTTTCTAATCTCTAACTTAAAAGTTTATTCATTATATACAAAATTTAATTTGCTTATTCACATCTTCTTCGCAGGAAGGTTTACAATAAAATAAATTTTAAAGTCCATTTTTCCCGAAGAGGATTTGTTAATCGAAAAATTCTGAATAGACCCGTGGCAGAATGACCAAACCATGTCACTATCCTTTCCTTACGGTTGCCAGTTCAGGACACGACAATGAAAATAAGTGGTGGGTAATGGAAAGATTCCATGCAGCAAAACAAATAAAGGGGAAAAAGAATAAAACAGTTAAGGCCTTATCACCCGTACACGTTTGGAGCAATTTTCCACCCAATTTCGAACAATTTCTACCTAGTTGCCGTAGCAACGGCTCCGAACAATTTTTTCCCAGTGAGCTGAAAAAGTTGTTCCGAATAAAATTTGCTTGAAATTCCAGCCAATGGGGTTCTTCGGCGCCCTACATCATAAACAAGACGGCGGGGATTATGGCAGCTTCGGTTTCGTCGAATGCATCAGATATGGCGTATAATATTTTAATGGTGTATAATATTTTAACGGTGTATAATATTTTAAACAGAATGGTGCTCCATTTATGATTACGCCCATTAACAAAAGTTCGAGTGAAATAAAAGAAATAATATTAGAAGGTCGTTCTCTGAAGCAGAAAAATCGGCGTGTAATTTTTCAATGTGGAGATATAGCGTGGCTGACGTCAGAGCATGTCGTTTTGTTGAAGGCAACCCTTCACCCTCAGCTGAGTAAAAAAATTGTCCTAAACTGTTGTTCCAAATATGTGTGCGTGATAGGGCATTTAAGGGAAAATCCCTCCCGAACCCAAACTGGCAAAGTAAGGAGAGGATGCCCTGGAAATAGTGTGTGTGTGGGGGGGGCGTAACAATTTGAAGTGCTAGAGCGCCGGGGATATTAAAAATTTATGCCTTGGTATATATTCATACAGCATCATGAATTACCCAGCGAAGCGGTCGGGTAACGGCTAATTATGCATAGTTATTATCGTTTCAGTCTAATTAGTAATGCAACAAATCTAGAAGAAACATCCAATAATCTTACACACTAATTATTAGTTATAAAAAAACATAAGTTTTAAATGTTGGTGTAAGAATTTCTTTTTATTTTACCATTATTATTTGTTAAATAAGAATTTATTAATAATAATTTACACACTTGAATCACACAGTGAGATAAATCCGATTTTCTTAACCTTTTAAATGACTTTCTATTAATGTCTATCCTTGCAGTATCAAAGTATTAAGAAAAAACTGATATTCTTATTAATGTAAAATCATTAATGAAGCAAATGTGATTAGGAAGTATTTTTTGACTAAATAAAAATCAAACTTATAATTAAGCCTTTGGAACTATCCTTATCGCTGAAAGAGCTTTTACTAATAGCCCCTATTTATAATTTCCAATAAGACTCGGGTAAAAAAAATTCCTAAAAAAAATTTTTTTTAAAACAACTGTAAAATGCATAGTTTTATAGTTTATTGCCAATAATTAAGAAAAAATAACTCGAATAAGATAACATAGGAGAAGTTAACAAAAAGAGCTGAGAAGTATACATGCTGCCATCTTTGAAATATGACCTTCATGTTCATTAGATTTGCTGAAATGTGTGAAGATAGAGAAATCATATACTCACTAATTCTTTCTCATATTCTTTCTGTTACAATATATTGTAAACCATCAGCGGAATATCAAAATGTTTGAAATCTTTAAGGGTGCAAGAAATGAGACCATATCAAGGGTCAAGGCCGTATTATCCAAAAAATTATTGAGTACATGGACTCAATTTATGATGGTCACATGATACGTTGGCATCACGTGTTCTCCATTGAAATCAAAATTGACAATAAACTACATTATACTTGTTCTACTTGTAAAATTTAGATAAAATTTCCCAGTTTAAAATTGGGTAAAGGTTTTCAAGTATTTTGCGAAAAAAATTAATGAAAATAAAAAGGTTTTTTAAAAAAACTTTTGTACATATTATGAATTATGTGTATTTTGTGCTTTCTTATGTGTGTTTTGTACTTTTAAAAATGTGTACTTTTAAAAGAAAGTTTCTGCAAAGGGCAAAAGTTGACTACAACGAAGCATGGAACTGATTGGCTGGAGAAAAAAGATTGTATTTATCATGTGACTATGACGTTACATGAATTTATGAACTGATTGGCTGGAAACACGTGGTTGTAGTTATCATGTGGCAATGAAATCACATGAATTGAGCCAATTAAAGTACAGAAGTTCTCCAGAAATAGCAAGCACATCGATTATTATTATTATTATGCGTAACTCAATTTTAATTGCTGTAAGAGTCATAAACTAATTAAAAGAGCACGAATATGCAAAGAATTAACAAAACCCTGAGTGGGTGCCAAAATGTTTTTGAATTTTCATAGGGCCGAACAAACCAGACCCCCCCCCCGGGGTGGAAAATTTTAACGACGGCATTTGGATCGAATTTGTAAAATATATGTGTATATTTGTTGTTGTTACAGAAAATTTGATATATTTTTTAAAATATTATTAAGCGTGAATTTGGCGTTTTTTTAAAATGTATTTTATTTCCGTATTTTGTACTCTGTATGTTTACTTCCAGTTTTCTTTTATGTTGAAACTTGAATGGTTCGAGGCAGGAATATATCTTAAATAATGAAATTTGATATTTTTTTACACATCTTTCACTAATATCTTTTTCCTCATCCTGGAGTATTGTCACAATGGACATTCTTTTCACCCATACGATATTTGGTGTCAGCTATCCAAAAGGGGACAGGGATAATAAGATTTTGGTGGAGAGCCACAGAAGATGTTTTGTTCTAGTTTTGGGTGTAGTTACTATAAGTTAAAAACAAACGCTTGTGATCCGCACCATCAGTTAGCTCTTTTTCGAAGAAATTGGCCGGTTGGAATGGACAATTTCTTATCTTACATTTTACTCGTTTGGTATCATAACAGATAATTATGTCCTTAATTTGAAATTATTTTGTCTATTTTAAGACTTAAAATTATATATATATATATATATATACAGATCCAGTTTATCCACTGAGAGCCCCGGAGTCCGGGCCCCGGATAAGCTGGACAACCAGAATTTTGGGTTATAAATTTCGATTCTCCAGCGCCAAAGGGGCCCGTAGATCTTCTGCACCCAGGGCCCGAATTTAGCTTAAATTTGCACTGTATATACATACAATCCAATTCTCTCTCTTATTATTTTATGTTATTTTATTATATTTATATATATATATAGTTATGCTGCTTTTTTGTTCGTTATTCAAGTTTTATAAGTATGTATCTATGTGAAAATTTTTTCTTTTTAAATTAAAATTTTTTTGCTTTCGAGAGAGGGCAACATTTTCCATTTTTGTCCGTGGCGGCAAAATTGCTAGAGCCGGCCCTGATAGAAGAAATTGTAATAAAATGAGTTAAAAGTAACTATGTAATTGACAAAAATAGACATAAAATAATTGAGAATATTTAATATGTAGACTTGGGTAAGAGGAAAAATGTACGGGTGGTTTTGGGGCGTAGCCACGGGAGCGTTCTTCCGTCTAGCCTTGATAGGTCTGGCTGATGCAACATTGGGTGTCTAGTGTTACATGTAAATGACACGGTGGAATACTCATTTCATTACGAGTCATCACTTTTAAAGATTATATTACCAATGTAATATCATATGATAGGGAACATTATTCTGGCTAAATAAAGATAATAACATTTTTACTAAACTACTTTCTAGCATAAATTATAAACAGTGGCGTAGCTACCAATGGGCGAGGCGGTGCCGTGCACCGGGCCCCTCGGACTCCGACCACCAAGCAAGCCGAATTTGAGATAATTTCTCCCAAGTTTGATATAAATATAAAAGGTTGCAACACATGACTATAATAATGTTGAAAGAGTTTTTTCGAATTTGTAGGGGATTCCCCTAAATTCTTTTCGTTGTTTGTTCAGTGTTGCGAACACTTTACTTATTGAAAAGTTTGTGTTATTTTCAATTATTTTCATTTTTCTATAAACTGTTACTTGAAAATAAACTTCGAGTTCCGTGGAAAATCTTACCATACCTATTATAAGATCTTAAAAAAACCTACACAAGAAGTAATTCATTTCTAGTTACACTCTATTTTTAATAACAATATGATTCGTAGTAAGCTAGTTTCCTGTTTCAATATTTCGCAATCTTTTCGTTTCTGCAATACACTGATGTAATTTTGTCCCCCCCCCCTTCTCTGCTCTTTTGCAGAGGTGTTTTTTAAAATAATTATAATATTATTGTATTGTATTTTCTTGTTCATGCATATTTTTTGAATAATTTCCTGTCTATCTTAGTGGACCATTTTGTAGCTCTCAGCCCTCTGGTGGATGAGTTCTATCCTCCAAAATAAATAAATAAAATAAATAAATAGCTACGGATTCCCCAATGGCATTTTGTAGCCTAGCATTATTTTTCTGCTTACTTTTAAAGTCAGGAAGTACTCGAGCACATACGAATTCTATTGGATAAATTCTAAAACTAAAATTATGGATACAAAAAGAAAGAAAGAAAGAAACCTAGTGGTGTGTGCAAGTGCAAACAACGCCAAGAAAGAGAAGATAGTAAATAAAATATGTTACTTTATATATTTAAAACATTAAATACACACACAGGGTGGCCATAATTAAACTGCAAGTGTTCAACGGGTGCTGGAGGAAAAACTACCAGGAATATTCCAGTGAAATGTGGTATCTACACGTTTCAGAACATGCGCAAGTCAAATATGCAAAGGAAAAAAAAAATCACCAGTTTCACCCGATAGATGACGCTGTGCCATGTTTAAATGTTTATCGACGACATACATGCAAATTCTAAGCCCATCGAACAGTATAAAAACATCACATTGAGTAATGGTCAATCATAACTCTGAATAATACTACTCTTCTACACGTCGACCGCTCTGCGTTCCGGTTCGCCGGGCCAGTAAGCGGCTTGACACAGATCTCATGAACATAGTTACTTTTCACAATAGTCACACCTTGGATTTATTTTACTATTACATCTTGATTATTATCTTGCATTTAAATTTAATTTTTTCTCACCTTAATGTAATCTACTTATTCCAATATAAATTTCTTAAATTATACCATCTTGATACAGTCTATTCACACATTTTAATGCAGCAAAGGGCTAAGAAGGGCTGAACCCATGTAACCCCCAGTTTTTAATGATTGGAGTTTGAGCTTTCCTGCGGGAAGCAGGTACTCCATCAAGCATTCAACTTATATAACTCTGAATAAGAAGGAACGTGCATTGTTAGCGGTGGTGGATCATGCTGTTTTACTTTTTCAGCATGTGGTTGCATCTGGTAGTTCGCATATTGAGCACAACATGTGATAATTTCATTGAATAAATAATGGTTTAAGTGTTTTCGAAAGCGTCTTTATGAATTATTTAATTTGTGATCTTAATTTACATTAATTTGTGATTACACGATACTTAAAAAATTCACTTGCTGAAGCGAATTGTATGGAATTTTGATTAACTATAAGTAATGTTTTATGTTGTTTATTTATATGCCTCTTGGAATGTCATTATCCTCTGTCTCTCGGTTTTGGAAGTTGTTTATACCACCGATGAGCGTTGAAATATGGTACAGCGCCATATATCGGGTGAAAATGGCGATTTTTTTTCTTTGCATATTTGATTTGTGCATGTTCTGAAACGTGTAGATGCCAAATTTCACAGGAATATTTCCAGTGGTTTTCGCTTCAGCACTCCTTGAACACTTGCAGTTTAATTATAGACACCCTATATATTTTTACCTTGATTTTACCAATCCAACCAAGATTTAAATGAAGGTTAAGGCAAATTAAAACTCTTATTATTTAAAAATTACTCTTTTCTAGAATCTAAAAATTTAATGTTATAAAATACTTTATTTATGTATCAATGCAAAAAAAAAAAAAATGAAGATGCGCAGAGATTAGCATATTAATAATGGGCTCAATTCCTGGCGTCCACATGATAAAAGCAATCACGTGTTCGCGACTTAATTCAAAACTGACTTGAAAATGACTTGTTCCATTTTTAAAATTTAGATTAAATTTCAAATTTCATAATGGGGTAAAGATGGTCATGGAAAAAAATTTATAAAAAAGATTTTAAAATAAAAAAAATCTTATTTTATTCGTGCATTTATAAATTATGTTTATTTTGCTTATTATTAACGTTTTTATTGTTGATAAATATGTGCTTTTTAAAAAAAAAGTTTCTGCAAAGATAAATAGTTGGCAATAATGAAGCTCATGAACAAAATTTCTGGAAACACGGGATTGCATATATCGCCTGATTATGACGTCATATGTATTTATGAATTAATTGGCTAGAATCACGTGCTTGTCATTTTCATGTGACTATGACATCGAATGAATTTTAGCCCATTAGATCTTTTAACTAAAAAAAACATTTATTAAGATTCCTTTTTCTTTGCTTGACACACATTATCATAATTCATACTAACAGTAACTTTACGGGAAATCCCAAGTTAAAAAAAGGCTTATTAAGGTATTCGATTACCCCAAAATTGTGAATTTTACAAAAAATTGACAATTTTTTTTATGATTTTATTTTATAGATCATCTTATTAGCTTTATAAAAACACCAAGTTTATTATTTTCCTTTCACTAGAGCAAAAACTACAAGTGTTTTAGTAAAAGCAATGCCATGACTTTAAGTAAAATATGTCATACTTTAAAGCGCGTTTTAATCGAAATGTGTTTTTAGGAAAAAACTCAAACGCTCAAAAAAAGTTTTGAAAATAATTAACTGAAATTTTTTGTGTATGTTCTGTGTGATATAGAAGTGTTTTAACCTTCAGATGTATCAATCACTGTTTTATTAGAAAATTTACAGCCCCCTTATGTGCATATAATCATTGTTTTTTAAAAGCCCCATTTCATGTAATAACTAAGATATAGTGCTGTAGTTTTTGTAAAAATTAAAAATATTTCTTATCCTGAAGAAAATGCTATGTTATTCATTTTAAAAATGAATGACATAGCAACATAATTGTGAAAAATTGAAATACTGTTCATAAACTTTTGGGCCGCGTTTATGTTATTTTTTGTAAATTTTTACCCATTTGTTCCCATTTTAGTCATAATAATTTCTTTTTCTCTTCTTAATTTTAGCATATTTTTCTTAAAATGTACTAAACAAATCTAAAACCAACAAAACAAATTCCCATATCTCCATTTAAAAAAAAAAAAAAAACTTATTGTAAACCTTACCTTACCCTAATTTTACCTTAAATACAAAATTAATGAATTTTTATTTTCGTCAAAAAGTTAAAAAATCTATTTTAATACATTTTTGAAGTTTTTAGATCATACAAATATTACACAAAGAATATATATTGAATTTTAAAAATTGTATTTATATTTCACTTGTAAGCATGAGACGAATGGTAACTCAAAAGTCACCAAGCGACTTTTTTTGTGTTACCATGACGACCATTCTCCTTGGAAGAGTTAAATAAAAAACTTATAAATAAAAAAACATTTTAAGCTTTTGATAAGTTGACGTTTTATGCAGTAAATGAGTAAATATTTTGCTTAGCTTTCAATGAAATCGATTAATAAAAACAAATGGTAAAAATATTAGTTTTATTATATTTTTATCAAAAATATGAATTATACTATTTTTTTACATGGAATAGATTATTTGATGATTATATGAGTCATAAATTTGATTTTGTCTTTTTATACTTAATGTAAAACCTTGAGAATGTTTTTTGTTTCACAATTCGTTCTAAATTTTTTTTTTAATTAAAAATTTTTTTAAACTTTATTTCGAATTTTTTTCTGATTTTCTTTCATAAAGATCCTTGTAATTGTACTCTGTGTTGCTGTTTAGTTAAAATACTTTCAAAGCATAATCAATTTAAGTGTCAACTAAACCAAAAGAAAACATTTTTGGCAGTGATATAATTCTTCATGGTGAACTAACGCAGGCAAATCTTGGCAGCGAAATTTTATGTCGAGGAGGCATAGTAAGAAAGCAGTTTCTCTAAACATATATTTTATTCTTTAAATAAGCCAAGTGAATCTGCTCGCCACTGGAGCAATTAAAACATTAAGTTAAAAAAATATAATGTAACCAGACTTTGGTTAACTGATTCGAACCACTCCTTCAATTTTCTAACTTCTAATAAAATCAAAACATCTTAAAAAATACTAAGCAACAAACCAGTTGCACACATCTAATATGCCTTCAGTCGAAAACCGACGATCATCTCTTGACCAACCTCGGTCTCCTTAAATACACGTGATAAGTTAGTTTAATCTACATTGCAGCTGTTGCCAACTACAAAACTCTAAACTCACAAAAAGGTCGGGTTCGAATCAGTTTATCCACCCGAGATCATGGCGCGTAGTGGTTGGAAAAACTCAAGGACACTACAAAAAATTCGGATCCCAAAATAAATTTTTTTCCTTCAAATGTCTAACAGGCAGCTTTTAAAATGGATATTGTTTTCTAAGTTTAGAAAAAGAATTAAAAGAGAAAATATGAGTATATATATATATATACACACACACATACAAAGAAAAATTTATTGAAAAAATTATAAAGGAGAAATTATCACAAAACGTTCAATTATTTTTTAAAGCGTAGAATTAAACCTTACATATTTCTGTAAATTAATTTTTTTCTTCTTGGAATCTATCATTATATTAGCATAATAATTTAATGGATTTATAAATTTACCTCTTACAAGCCTTTTTTCCCCTAATTTTTCATTCAAATTTTAAGTAAGATACATATTAACAAAGCTTTAAGAAAAGGAATGTTTTAGGAAGTAACTCTGATGTTAATTATATTAATATAATCCATAACATTAAAGTTTTACAAATGTAACATAATCCATCGTTTAAATTAATTATACTCATAAGCGAAAGAGAATATCGTTTGCTAATTGTATAAACATCATCACAGCATTAACACACAAATGTTAGTCAAACTGAAAAATTTAGACGTATTAAATAAGTTGATACTATTTACTATAGTTGAAAATGTCGAACATTGCTAATATATGAACTAAAAAAAAAGACGAAAATTTTTTAAACGATATTTGGAAGCAAATTTACCGAGCAAAAGCAAAGAACCATTCAACGCATTTAAACTCGTAAATTTGTCATTAATTCTGAAAAAAGAAATAAATAACAAAATAGAAAAGCAAAACCTGTGAACTACATTCCTGAAGTTGTCACTAACATGTAAGCTTCTAAAACAAATAAGACAAAAAAAAAATAATGGGAATGATGTCGAAACTGAAAGGTATTAACAAACCATTTTCTTTTTTAATTGAACAGTTAAAGAACTGTGTCAAGCATTTGGGAGACTTTTTTATGTGATGTTCTTTTACTTTTTTTTATGTTTTAGACAAGACAATGTAAGAATTTACAGGATTTCCGAGAAGAAAAATGATATGTCTTATTCTATTGGATCAAGGTCTGCAGTCCTACAGTTTGATTTTTAAGAGGAGGGGGAAGAAGAAAAATTAGTCAATAGGAATTCGATTTAGAACTACAAAGCAAAATAAAAGAATAAAAGTTGTTTTAAGAAATTGCTGAATTCTCAATAATGTTGTGACAAACGTTCTGTCACGTTTATCGGTGTTTGAGAGTTGAATCAGAACAATTCTATTTTATTATTCTTTCACTTAATTTTAACAACCCAGGGTAGGAAATGCACATTCTATTAGTATAGGAGCAAAAGCACGGTGAAAAGGGTACTTAATATTTAATTATAATTCAATTAAGGTGTGTCCGACTACTCTAAAATTGTAAATTTTGCCAAAAATTGACACATTTTTTATGATTTTATTTTATACGCCATCTTATTAGCTTTATAAAAATACCAAGTTTATTATTTTCCGTTCACTATAACAAAAACTACAAGTGTTTTAGTAAAAGCAGATGCCATTACTTTAAGCAAGATGTCATACTTTAAAACGCGTTTTACTCAAAATGTGTGTGTGTGTGTGTTTTTTTTTTTGAAAATGCTCAAACGTGGACAGCGATTGCTAAAAATACTTTGAAAATAATTAACTGAAATTTTTGAGTATGTTCTGTATAATAGCAAAAATGTTCTAACCTTCAGATTTACCAGTCACTGTTTTATTATAAAATTTGCAGTCCCTAAAAAATAAAATATCTCTTTTCCTGGAGGTCATTTCAAAAATGAATAACATAGCAACACATCAGAATTGAAAAATTGGAAATTTGTTCATAAACTTTTGGTTCAAAATGGGCCGCGTTTATGTTATTTTTTGGAAATTTCTACTTATTTTTTCATATTGTAGTAAAAATAGTTCCTTTTTCTTTTCTTAATTTTAGCATATTTCTCTTAAAATGTACAAAACAAATCTAAAAACAACAAAAAAATCCGAATATATTTTTTTTAAAAAAAAGTTGTCGCAAGTAGTCGGATGCCTTAACTTACGCTTAGAACGCTTTGGTTATCTACGGTCTAAATTACCGTAATTACGTTCTCAGCTATTCGACCTCTGGCCGTTATTAATCTAATCCAATTTATTGACTAAATCGTCAGTTTTAGCAATATTTAATTATTCTTCAATTAATCATTGGGCAACTCTCGACTAGCTCCCAACTACTTTCTGCTAACCTCAAACTGCTTCCAAGCCACTAACTTTGCGTACTTAAAAGTTAATGCTTAAATATCACCCTCATTTACATAAACCATGTCTTCTTCTTTGGAAAAAGTTTTCAATAGAACAACATTTAAAAGAAACAGTTTTCCCCAAGAGGATTACTAAGAGGCTCGCGGATAGACTCGTTACAATGTCCAAATTCTTCTTCACACATAAATTAAAATAATGTTATAATTGATACTTTAAAATACTCTCATCTACCAACTACTTTGAAGTCGTGAATGTATTGTTTATCTTATGAAAATCTCTCTTGCCTTCCCCCCCAAATCTAAATTATTTTATTTATATGAATTCTATAAAATGTATTCGAAAGAATAAAAAATGAATAAATTTGTGTTTGTACTTTTTTTCATTTTCGTAGTATTTTACAAGCTTTTATTTAACTTGCAATACAGTATGTAATTTGTTCGGGTGGAATCTTGCAACTCAATTTTGAAGCTGATATCTACAACCGATTGAGCTGAAATTTTGTATACATGTTTAGTTTGAATAACAATGCATGTTTTGACCATTTATATTCCCATGTTGCAATTAGTTAAAAAGATATTAATTAAAAACCTTAAAACGCACATAATTGTTTTACCCTGTGAGCTGCTTATTTTTATGTAGTTCAGTCTGTGAATTTCCAGATCTTTTTTAAAAATATATATATTCTTAAATACTCTTACCGAAATCTGTGAAAAATGCAATATAACAAAATTCTTTTTCGTTATTTCTTATAATTCTATTATTTTATCCTTTCGAATGTAATTCTTTCATCCAAATAGATGCTATAGTTTAGATTTGAAGGACAAATAGGAACGTTTAATGATTATTGCAGCCCTCGGCAATCTCAATTCTCATTGGCACTCTATGTCACTCTTCACAGTTATTAGATAAAAGTCTTTTCTCTCTATGCCTCACGCATCTTATTAAAGACTATTTCTTAGTTTCAAATCTTTGTCATAAAACGATTCTAACGAATCTTCCTGCTTGTAGTTTGTATGATTTATATGAAAACACAACCCCTTTTTGTGTTTAAATGTGTCTCTATAATGTGTCTACATATATATGTGAACAAATTTTTTTTTCTTCAAATGAAATACATTTTTAGTTCAACTAAACATTCGGAATCATGTGTCAAATTAAAAGTCACAAATTATACCCTTGATAATGCAATATTAGGCAGAGTTTTGCAGGGAAAAGTTCCACATTAAAATTCCCTTTCTTTTATATAACCATGTTTTTTCCCCAATGGGTTGCATATTAGCAACCAAGCCTTTGAAGACACGGCAAGTCCCTAAGAGTGGAAGCCATTTCATTGGTGGCACCATCTATTGGCGGCTTCCGCCACCAAATTGTGACGTTTGAATTTTAATCATACTGTAGAAATATTTATTTTTCCATGCTGTTTTTTTCTTGTTTTTTGATATAACTATTCTTAAAAAATACGAAAAAAAGAACTTTAATTTTTTATTTATGTTGAAGGAATAGAGTAATATTTTATGTTGCTTATTTTTATGTTGATAAATATCTTTAAATGTTTCATAATTAATCTCTCTATATAAAAATGGATTTGTATATATGACCTCACTCCACTCCAACACCGTTCAACCGATTACTATGAAAGTTGGCATGTGTGTATGTGGGAATCTAACCGAAATCTTCCAAAAAGTTAGGTTCTTCAGATAGCGGGGTTTTTATCTGGGTTTTTATCTAGGGGTTTTTACGATGTATGGGTGAAAAATAGAATAGACAACATAGTTTAAAGAAACTAAATAATTTATTACGAGTTATTGGAGAGTATTCACAGGGGGAATATTTACAAAATAGAAATTAGGACATGCAGACATTTATATAGGAACATTTATAGGCAGACATAAATATAAGAAGGATAGATAGTCAGTCCCTTCTGGGAGGACGTTAGAGATTAAATAAAACTCATTATGCGATGGGATTGCAACTTACCGCCAGTTGTGGCGAAAGAGCGTGGACGCGCTACAACGATGCTTCGTAGTTGATGGTTAGTGGGCCTCTGACGGAAAAAAATCGCGTCAGCGTTTTAATAAGCACGCTAGATGGCGTTGCTGTGGAATGCTGTTTTGACTAACATTGCCGTCCTCTGCAAAGGTATATGATCTAACCTTTTACAAAAAGAAAAAGTTTCATGGGATATCTTACATGTTTATGTATTTTTTGTGGAGGAGGGTTTTGTGCTATCCTCTTTGGTACAGCTCCCCCCCCCCAGGTGGCGCTATAGCAAAGCAATTTTTGCACCGTTCAATCAATCGCCGAGTTACGAACCTGGTCACCGAAAATGAAGCCAACATTTCACTAAGTTTCCATTGAACCGCCATTATAATGTCAGGAACGGCATTGCTTGCGAATATTATAATTTTAACATACATAGAAAGTAATATTAACATACTACACATCCAGATATAAATTATTTCTACTATTTTAAGCGTTCATTACACAAAATTTGTAACAATGTGTTACTTTTACTGAGCAGAGGTTAGCTTAGGAAGGTGTTTTCAAAAACCGACCCACAAGAGAGTTACGGGGCGTTATAAATAAAAAAAAAATCCTGTTTATGAGCTATTAGATCTTCAGACTTTAAATTTAACAAATATGGGTTTTTGTTCAACTGAGATATGCAAAAAGCTTTTTTGTTGTTGTTTAATTTGCAATTTACGTAAAATTAACTAATTAAAAATTCTTTATTCTTCAATCTGTATTGTTTAGTTTTTTAATTCACCCATACGAAGAACAGGTGTACCAGCTAGTATATAATATAACTCTAAATCTGTATTTTTGACCTCTATTACGATTTCTGCATGCATTGCCACCGGAATCTAATTGTTTCAAATATTTCTTACAATGTGGCATTCTGAATCGTATTGATAAATTCGCTTGGCACACTACAACTGCAAGGTTGCCGACCCCTGGATTGTAGCATTACGTTCACGCATTCAAAATGATTGGTGGACGAGATTCTTTGAAATGACGTAATTTTTTATACCATTTTATTTCAAACTCATGAAAAATTTTAAAAGAAATTTATTTTAAAAACAAATTTTCTTAAGCGCAAACGCAGCATATAAAGAAATCATTGCACGTTTTATTGAGTTGATCTTTAATAAGAACGAGTTTTTTATTTTAAATAAATGCTTGAACTGTATAAGGTTATTGAACTGTAGCAAAAAATAAGATGGCTTCTACTTATGATGCAGAACATGATTGTTGCAACCGGAAGATTCCTTTCATTTAACGACTGAAATATCTTACAAACCAAATGCAAGTCAATTACGTCAATTAGTTTCGATCATTTGTGTTTGTGAGTTCACAAGGCATAAAATGTTATTGAACTTAGAGGTGAATTAGAATAAGAATAAAAAAACCCTTTAAACTGCATTAGAAAGAGTTGAAGGACATAATATATACATCGGGGCCGTGGGTAGCCTAGTGGTTAGAGCATTGGAATCCAGACCGAAAGGCCTGGGCTCGATGCCCGATGCCACAAAATACCCTCCGAGTACACACGGAGTACGTGCTCGTTAAATCAGTGGGTCCGAAAGTCTTGTGGGTGGTCGCAGCTGTAACCACGGGTGCAGGGGGCTGGAGAATATTTCCCTCCCCTCCAGTTTCATGCCTAAATTGTGGAGGTGGAGATAGGTGGTGTCGCCATCTATCGTGTATGAACCGAGCCAAATTGTACTGTCACCTGCATAGTGCTCAAAAGCTAATGACAGGCGTACACCTCGCCCCTTGCCATGATGAATTTCGTGGGCCTCGATCTGACACCGTCATTAGAAAAAACACATATATACATCAGAGTGGATCGCAGTTGTATGGAGAAAAAAAGAACTATTATTAATCAGATCCTACCTATGTGGAAAAGATGTGTTCTATAGCAGTGCACCCCAATCTTTTTATCGCCGATGACTGGTCAATGTTTGACAATTTTACCGTGGCCCACTGAGAGTGGGTCGTTGATTGTTTATATTGTGGGTTGTTTTGATTTGGTAGGTTGTTTTGATACAGTAAGACCTCGCTTAACGCGGGGTATACGTTCCATCAAAATAGAGCGTATAAAGAATTTAAATCCCTTCTTCCCTGTGTCCCGGTTAGAGGTGTGGGGGGAACTAAATGATTAGACGACATGATGAACTTCAATTATTTTATTTATCACTATATTCAACTCAGACACAAATAACACTTAAAAAAGAAAAATTTAATCAGTAATAGAATGGGAGTGAGACGATATACGTTGGGTAGAATATATTCAATCATGCAGCTCTACCTTATAGATAACTTTATACAGAGCTTACGTATTTAATGTCCGCACTATTAGTTTAATTTTATAAGCATAGACTTGATTTAAGATCACAGTACCTGAACTCTTGCAGTCTTCTTTTTCTTACATGTTGACTTCAACACCTCTCCAATAGTTAAACTAAGCACTTAATTAATATTCAAACTTCTGGCTTTCTACACTGTTAACGTATACGTTTCACTACCGATTTACTTCACTTCCAATCTATTCACAATTCACTAACCCCCAAACTCTCGAATAAAGAATATATATATATTAAACTTAATTTACATATCACTTTTTCTGCCCTTCGGAGAAGGTTGGTTGAAAAATTCTGGCCCAAAAGAATTCCCCAGAGGTTAATGGAAGGACGCGTATAGATCCGTCACAAGCGTAATATGAAACAGCGTTAAACGAGGTTATCTCATCATGTAAATAATGGTGTTAGGGGAAAATGGGTAGAAAATTGATCAGGTATTTTACCATTAAATTTACTAATTATGATTTTTATAGCAATAAAATAAAAATTTATTTCTTACAAATATAGAAACATAATAAATGAATATATATATAAATAAATAAAATTCTAAGTCAGCATGTTTACATTTCAGATCATTGTCTCTTCTCTATTTCCAATTTTCTGCCTTTTTATCGAAAAGGTATCTAATGTAACTACTGCGTGCGCATGTGCAGATATTTTGCTTCTTAGAAATTAACTGCTTGTTAGCGCTCTGTCTGTTCATCATTGTGTACTCTGCTTTGTCTCGCGTTATTAAAAGTTCTTTTAAAATGAACTAATGCGTGTCTCATGATGGATTAATTAAACTTACTAGATAAGATTAGAATAAATATAATATTGAAAAATTAGATTCAAATCCAAAATGAACCACCGATGCAAAGAAAACTTACAGTTTGGGAAAACTAGATACTAGAACGAACCCTTTGATGACCACACCCACCCATGATAAATACTAAAAATCATAATATTTGCCACTATAGCAATCGTTATACTATACTTACAATAATGTCAACATATGTTTGAAACGATAAAATTACGTTCGTACAACACCGCAGGAAAGAAGAACACACAGATAAGCTGCTTCGAATATCGGGAAGCCTAACGCTGCGTGCAATTTCGGGGAATCCCACAATTCAAATAAAAGAACGTTAAACCGAAACAGCGTTAAGCGGAGTCTTACTGTATTTAAAAAAAGCCTTCGGAATAAAATACAGCAAAACATGAATTTTAAGTGATTTAACATGAAATATAAAGCAATTTCCATGGAAAGTCGCACAAATCCCAGAGAAATACACACCAATAAATAAAATAGAAATTATTTAGTGTTCCTTGGACGGCCTGGGAGTTGAAAACCCCTGTTCTATGGAGATTTGGTGAAAAATTTTTTTAAAAATAATTTCAAAATTTAATATTGATAAGGGGTTGGAATGTCGAGAAATGGAAAAAGACTTAATTTTGGTTCTTGATTTTAAGAAGACTCCAAATAAGATGTTCTACAATATAAATTACCAAAAGATATGATTATTAATAAGCGAGTCCTGAGCAGTGCAATGTACGATGTACACAATGCAACATCTCATAATCAGAGCTCTCTCTCCCCGTATTGTGGCCGCGGTAGCCAAGTGATCTGGGCATCGGATAGTGGCTAGCGTATCACGAGTTCGATCCCAGTACCACTGAAGACCCGCCGTGTAGGGAAGCGATGCACGTTAAATCTGTCGAGAGCTCAAACGTCCTCCCGCGTCACCTGACCGCGTCAACCGCGTCACTTGACCATGGTTCAAAATTACGCGAACCGTCCCCAAAAGCCCTCGTGTAGCTGAACTGTGGGACATTAATATTCACTCACTCACTTATCGCAATAAATAATAAAAAGTACTAAAATGTGTTTGTTTCACTTCACCAAAAATTACATAGTCTATTTACAAGTAAAACACTCAAATACCTTACCTTCATTCCCCTTGTTTCAGTACTTAATATAAAAATTACCCCCTCCCTTCATTTACATACCAGAGAAAATCTTTTCCGCTTTGGTAGGTTTTGAAATTCCGATAAAATTTTTTTCGATGCACTCCTGATATACATATATTTAATCCTAGATCTTCTTGTTTTTAAATACTCGATTTGTATTTGGGTCATGGGAAAGAAAATAATTTAAGGTTAATGGATACTCTCAAATTATATTTTGACTGCTATGAAGACATGTTTCTCTACTTCGCCATTACCTATCCCTGCCCAAGGTCTTCAACAATATTCGAAGTTATGCCAATAACGTTAGCATTTAGAACATTATCTGCAAGATATTGGTCTATAATTCGTTTTAGTTAACGTCAAGAAAACCTGAAAACATGTAAATTCCATTTTGTTTGCAAATATATTAAGAATGATAATTTTTTTTTTAAAAAAAAGAAGAATCTGAATTGAATTTTTTTAAAGAGTAGTTCTTAAATTCGGAAGTATTTTGAATCATTTAGCTTCAAAGAGTTTATTTTTAAAAAAATTCCATAGAATGGAAAAACCTACTGTGCTGTGACTTCCATATCGCTGGTAATGACTGCACTACAAGCAAAGAAAAGCAGCACAAATTCGACAGTAAATTTCTGTCATATCCGTTAGAATCACTATATTGATTAAACATCAGTCTTTGTACCGGGTAGACAAAAAATCCGTAAAAACTTTAAAAGTTTATAAAACTCAGAAAATTAAACAAAATAAAAAACGGTTTTCAGGTTTAGCATCAATAAGTCACGGGATTTTTTTAAGATAAGAAAAAGAAAAAAATTCAAAAAACACCCGATAGGTGGCGTTTTGTACACAAGTGAAAGAAAAGAGTCGCAATTAACAGAAGTAACGTTACCAAATCATTTCCACCACCACATATCCACCACCACCACAAGGGATGACACATTCCAAGCGTGTCACAAATCCAGCAACGGTAGAGTGCACACACAAAATGTCCGCCTGTATACATGACAGCTCTCGGTGGATGGCATATTTCAATCCCGACAGATTGGATGGACGGGATTAATACACCCGGGTATTTTAATATCCCCACAGCCAAAAGTCTACTGGAGTCAGATCTGGAGACCGAGAAGGTCATGTAAACATGCAACGTTTGCTAATGATTCTTAGACTTGGTCGTCCGGACCTTACCCGATTTTCGAGCGATCCAGTTTCCTCAAATCGCTGAACAAGCTTTATGAGGCGTACCACTGTCGAAGGCCCTTTTCCAGTCTTCACATTTCACAAGTCGGAATTTACGCAGGCTTTGTCTTTCTCGCTCAGCGTCCTTGTTCACTTAGTTGGCATGCATAGAAAAATTAGATCTGGATCGGTATTTGTAATCGCCTGTCTCATTTGCATATTTCTAACTCAGTCGTCTGTACGAGCGCCATCTGTCGGCAGGTTTTTTTCTCATCCTAAAAAAAACCCGTGACTTATCGATGCTAAACCTGCAGACTGTTTTTTTATTTTGTTTAATTTTCCGAGTTTTATAAACTTTTAAAGTTTATACGAACTTTTTGCCCACGTGGCAACTTTTTTATGGAATTTGATGTGATCGCGGTAGCATAGTGGGCAGGGACACTGACACATGCAAGATGTGTCATGAGCTCGAGCTCTAGTGCCTTTGAAGACTCACCGTATACAGATGCATGTTAAACATGTCGAAACTCAATGTCCTCCCGTTGGCGTGGCGTAGAGATTCGGTGAGAGAGTGACAGTGAGAATTATATTAACGTCACACTATAAAGCTGCCCACGGTGACGGACCTCGTAATTTTGAATCATGGTCTAGTGACGAGGATGATACCTGAGTTGGCTCCCCCTCTTCTAACTTCCACCCCACCCCACGGGAAGACGTTTGAACGTCGACAGATTTAACGTGCAGCAGCCCCCTCTACGTGGTGGGTCTTCAGCGGAGCTAGGCTCGAATTCATGACACTCCAGCTACGAGTCCGTGATCTTGAGCACTAGGCTACCCGCAACCATCGTGTAGCTTTATATAGAGCAACGTAAACAAACACTTACACACCTACGGAGTTTGCGAAGCTAGAAGTATATTACAGATTTCATAAAATCATGTTTTTACAACACATGCTCTCAATATTTAATAACATGAAACTTTATCCTTTTTGAACAAACATTTTCAATATTAACCACTTCCAGGCTCCTTTTATTTCTGGATTATGGATTAAAAAATGTCAAATTTTTTGTACTTATTTTCAAACATACAATATTTTTAAACATTATAACACCATTCGCATACCAAATTTCCTAAAAATTAATGTAAAAAAAAAAATCTATTTAAATAAATGAGTAATTTATACCTGTAAAGTTGGCTTTCTGTATGGCAGAAATCATTAGACTTTGGAGTCGATTCGCACTAACTATAAGCGCTTAGAATATCTAGCTTTTATTTGGAATTACAAATTTTATTTACATTTTTTACATTTACATAAATGATTAGGAAATTATTAATCAAAATTTTATAATTCGAAAAGAATGGTACTGCATATAACCCAACATCGCAATCTGGACGGTAGAATTTTGTTTCTTTTTTTACCGTCTCCTCTTTTTCTGTATCTCTTTAAGCAGCAAATAATACACTGTCGCATTGGATTCTTCTTCTTCTGTGTTGGGGAATGTAGTCAACAAAGTGTCCCTCAGACAAGCATGAAGGAGAGTGCTCATTAAAAGGAAGTCCTCTTTTTGCAGAAAATTCCACCGAGCGGTACTTTTCAATTATTCGAAACCTTAAAAAGCACATGTGAAATAATTCGGGGAAGATCGATTGCACAGTGTATATTTTCACAATGCCTGAGCTAGACTCGGGATGAGCCACGATGGTACGCTTCGCCTGCCCGAACTCAGCTCGGGAAAAGCCGGGAAGGGATTAAGAAAGAAAAAGAATTAGACTGTAGCATCCGTATTAAAATTGTATTAACAAAAGATTCTCGTGTAACTCTCTATAGATATCCATTGCTCCTTCAAACGATCCATGAAAAATTCAATACACTTATTGAAGATAAAACAGATATTCACAGTTTTGAATAGCACGAAATAGCCATTGCCAAAAATGTTTGCTCGAAAATACTTCTAAATGTTAAGTATTCATCCAAATTTCGGAATCAATCATGGACCAATTTCGAATTATGACAAGGGGTCAAGTCATGTTGAAATGTTCCATCAAATGTTTCCATGAATATATGGAACAATCCTGCCAATTATTTCCATATATTTTATAGAATTCATCATGCTTTTAAGGTATCCGACTACCCTAAAATTATGAATTTTACCAAAAACTGACAAAAATTTTTTATAATTTTTTATAGGCCCTCTTATTAGCTTTATAAAAATACCAAGTTTATTATTTTAGTTTCACTAGAACAAAAACTACAAGTGTTTTAGTAAAAGAAGACGCCATAACTTTCAGTAAGATGTCATATTTTCAAACGCGTTTTACTTGAAATGTGTTTTTTTTTTAAATGCTCAAGTTGCTAGCGCGATTGCTCAAAAAGATTTGAAAATAATTAACTGAATTTTTTTTGTGTAGGTTCTGTATAATAGTAAAAGTGTATTAACTTTCAGATTTATCTCAGTCACTGGTTTTATTACAAGATTTACAGTCCCTTATGTGAATATAATCGCTGCTTTTTAAGCAATTTCATATAATAACTAGGATAAGGTGCTCTAGTTTTTTGTAAAAATTAAAATATCTCTTATCCTAAAGGTCATTTCAAAACTGAATAACATTGCAACACATCAGAATTGAAAAAAATGGAAGTTTGTTCATAAACTTTTGGTAAAGAATGGGCCAAGTTTAGGTTATTTTTTGTAAATTTTTATCAGTTTCCCCCCCTTTTAGTAATAGTAATTTCTTTTCTCTTCATATATAATTTTAGCATACTTTTCTTAAGATGTACTAAGGAAATCTAAAATCCACAAAAAAATCGCCATATCTTCATTTTTTCAAAAAAAAAAAAGGTTGTCGCGAGCAGTTGGATATCTTAAATGTTCGCCTTAGAATTTATGTGTTTTGCAGGTGTTTGGACATGAGAATTCAACAGTCACTACCTTCCGCAGTAACTCATCAGAGCTGCAAGATCCGGAGCAGTTGGAAGAATCAGCCAAAGTCATGTTCGACGAGTACTGGCAGATTGTATTGCAGGACAGCCCAGAGTATGCCACTGTACTCGGTGACCACAGATACGATGACCGGCTGGATACTTACAGTCTCAAGTGTTACGAGAAGAAGAAAGTGAGTTTTTGTTTTGTTTTATGTTTTTCAATTCCTACTATTTAGTTCACACTCTCTCTATATTTATCTTGTTCAAATTTTCATACGTTAATAAAATGCATTTTAAAGCACTCAATTGAGCTGAATTTTTTTATACACGATTATTTTGGTTGACAATACAGTAATTTAATTATTATTAACAAAAATTAATTAATTAAAACTAATTATTCAAAAAATTACAAATACAGCCACGTTGGCACCATTTTTGACGACTTGTGACACAACTTGAAAAAGTTTTTTACTAACATTTTAAAGCGCTCATTTGAGCTGAAATTTTCTATACACGATTGTTTTGGGTAACAATACGAAAATTTAATTATAAATAATTAAAATTAATTGACTTAAATTAATTATTTAAGGAATTACAGATACAGCCACGTTGACTTCATTTTCAGCGACTTGGGTCAAAACTTTAAAAGTTTTTTTTTTTCTCATGTTTCAAAGCATTCAGCTGAACTGAAATTTTATATACACGATTATTTTGGATGGCAATACGATACTTTAATGATAATTAATAAAAATTAATGTTGTGATTCTGTCACATGCATATACATATTTCTATTAATTGTAACTACTTGATAAAAAGTAACTAAAATTTAAAAAAATTTGTTGATCTAAGTAGGAATTGACTTAAATTTTTTTTTTTTTTATATTACTTGTTGTATTTAATATTTGGATTAAATTGATTTTCCGAGAAATTGATTCACAGATTTCATTTTTGGAAAAAAAAAATAAATGTCCTCTATCACAAATTATCTCTTGAAAAAGTATTCAAAAAGTATAATATAGTTTTTAAACAGTAGCAGAAAAAGCAATCGAGATTCTTTGGCATGACTGTCTGTAACTAGAATCTCTTTGATATATACGAATAGAAATCAATAATTATTAGTTTATTGCTATAATCATTGTTGATTTCAAAGCAGAATCCTTTTCCCGATAATTTTAAATATTTTTATTCTCTATTTTTAGTTATTTTATATTAAAAACTTATTACCAAATTAATTTAATGTTTCTTTTACATTGTACTTGCCACTACGTCCCCGCTTTGCTGGGTATTTCATGATAATGTATGGCATATATTTTTAAGTTACTGATATCTAAGTCTTAGCATTAAGCTTTCGATTATATTGAAAAACATTTTCATAACCCTTATCTCTTGATTAAAAAGATCTGGAGTTAAAATTCGAAAACGGAACTGTATTTGTTTTTGTCGATTTCCACAAAGCCGTTGTTGATTATTTCTACTCAAATATGTTTGCCAAATTTCAAGTCTGTAGATGTAATAGTTGAAAAACGGGAGTTTTTATCAGTGTGAAGGAGGAGGAATGACGCATGCTCAGAGCGCCGAAGAAGAGAGAGAGAGTAGCAGTAAACTGGCGTGCCCGAGATTATTCGAGTACAAACCGTGAGGGCCAACAGACGTTGTCACCAATCAAAGTATGTGCTGTTATTCAGTATGAATTGACATACGGACATACTTTCAATATTTACGACCCAATATTCAATCATAATTTTCATCGCGCCACCGTCCATAAAATAACAATGTATTGAATTCCATAATACTATACTTTGACGCTAAAGCTACAATGCGACTTTAACTGCTTAAGTTCCACCGGCGTATATAAACGTCTCCTTTAGCTAAAGCATTTATTGCCCGGGTCGTATATCTACGTCTTTCTGAAGTACGATCTTCTCTATGCGCTCCTATCCATAAAAATATTCCGAAGGATTTGGAAGTCAATAAAAGGATCTTAGCATTGTTTGTGAAGGATTTACTTATTTCAGAGAGGGTTTTACTTTTTTATTTATTCCTTTTATCCCCCCCCCCAATACATCACATACGCACACCTACGTGGAAAACAGTGGCATTCGGGAGTGAATCGCGCAACCTTTAATCGGCAGTTTCGGGATTAATTATGAACCGTATAAATTATCAAGATAAGTGCTAAATTTTGTATATAGTTTTATATATGACAAGCTCGGGGTTCATTGTAATTATTAAACTTGTTCTTAACTTAAAATTATTAAATTAATTATAAAATACACTGTGCAATGTTGATACATTTATAAGTGTATTACATTAGTGAAATGTGTATTTTATATTTGTGGGATTTGAAGAGGGAAAGGAAGTATCACTCTTTTTCTTCTTTCCCGCCGGCCGAAATGATTGAAACTCAAACTTTTCTTTTTATTCAAGGATTATTTATTTTTTCATATCCGTTCGAAGCGCCTGTAGTGCGAAGCCGCTGATTGGCTGTCTTTTTTTTATTATGCAATTGTATGATTTCGAAATGAAATAGTTTAGTCAGTCTGTGTTCTGGCTCACGGCATGTAGCCGACGGCTGTGTTGTTTAGCTCTTTAAATGAATGCAAATTGTCCCCAAGATGTTAAAACCGAATAAAATGTTTTTGTTAAACATTTTGAGAAGTTATTTCTCATGAACTCTCACAGATTGGGGCTCGGCCGGGATTGAATTTTTAGGGAAATCCCCGCAGATTAGTTTGTCGGCTCTGACATGTTTGCGTGAGAAAAAACAGCCAACTGTCTCTCGGCTTTTAGGAAGCCGTTACGATTTTGTTCCGGGCTCCAGTTTTGCGGATTCCAATATTGTTCCGGGCTCCAGTTTTGCGGATTCCAGTATTGTTCCGGGCTCCAGTTTTGCGGATTCCAGTTGTGTTCCGGGCTCCAGTTTTGCGGATTCCAGTTGTGTTCCGGGCTCCAGTGTTGCGGATTCCAGTTTCGTTCGGGTTCCAGTGTTCCGGATTCCAGTTTCGTTTCGGCTTCATTCTCGCTCCGGCCCTGCAGTTTCCTCGTCTGGTTTTTTGTCCGGCACCGTTTCGCTTTTGGGTGTGTTCATCTATAGTCCTGCCTAGTGAACTCAAAAAGTTCAGTGATCTTGCTGTATTGCGTCAGTGACAGTCTCGTGTTTCGTCAGTGACAATCTCGTGTTTCGTTTTCACCAGTGTCCGGTGTATATTTCAAGAGTGGACTACCTGAAGAGTCAAGATAAGTACTGTTTTGATTTTCACCAAATTTTGATTTATGGTGCTATGCTTTTTAGTTGTGAAAAGTGAATAATTTCAATCGTTAACTTGATCAGTATTGTTGTTCGATTATTGATATTTTTATTTGATCAATTTTAGAATAGATTTGGTAATAGTATTGATGTTTTTGAAAGTATTACATTACAGTGTTATATATTTTGTGATAATATGATATAATTCTTTTCATGCAAGTTTCGGTTGAATTTGATCAATTTTAGTATAGATTTAGTAATTTTATTGATATTTTGGTTTTTTTTAAAAGTATTACAGTACTGTGTAATGTTTTGTGCTAATAGGATTTAATTCCTTTTCAAGTGAGTTCAGTTATTCTTAATCATTGTGTGTGTTAAGAAATGCTTAGAATGCTAATTTCAGGTTATTTGATAACAGAAAAAGGTACATTTTCTTTCTTTTAAAAAACGAAAGTAGATTTTATTTCTTTTGAAAACGAAAGTAGATTTTCTTTTTTTTTTAAACCGAAACTAGGTCCACAGTTGTGATTAAAAATAGTGTTTATGAATAAATTATGATTTATCTTGTCAAATAAGAATGAAAAATCTTTATAGTAAGTGTTAGCTGTTGATATAGTACCAGAGTTGAGTAAATCTTGTGATCCACACTGTTTGATAGTGCAGTACTAGGTAAGCATTGTGACTATTGTGTTGGTACTACATTGCACGTGCATATTGTTGAAAAGTGACATAATCATATTACGTATAACATATTTGTGATTATTATCTCTTTAACGAGGTATGAGCCATATAAATTCTAATTGTGTTTGAAAGGATAAAATTCACTGACTTGTGCATGAAGTCATTGCCTAACGCGCGGTCTAAATTTAACCTTGTTTTTTTTTAAATCTTAAAAGTTGTTAGGGTGTAATTAAAAAGATTATAAACACCAGTGGTGTGCATAACAGTGCATAGTTCTTGTTTGTTATGGTAGATATTATTTTTCAATATAAAGGTAGTGTCTTTGAATGTTAGTATTGGATTTCTTTTTGTTTTTTTCCAATTATAAAAGTCAGTATTGATAATTTTAGAAGCTAATTATTACTAGTGCCTCATTAAGTACCGAACTCTTTCGTAATGGCATTTTTAGCGAAAGGTAAAAAGGCGGATCTGGTGAACGTCTGTGAAGAAACTCGGTGAAAATGTTCCACCGAACAGCAGAGTTCCCGACATTAAGCACATAATTCTTGAAAGT
>BMAO01025105.1:0-19731 GCA_019973975.1 Trichonephila clavata | reverse complement strand
TTTAATTTTCTCGTGGACTCAACAGACACAGAGAAGACTTGTCGTGACTAATAATTATTTAATTGCATATCATTTACTTAAAACTGCACTTGCTCACTTTACTTATGAATTTTCATTTGCTGCACAAAAAAGTGCTTTAAAAGTCCTCGTGTTGTTCCAATGGCGAACACAAGGGGGGGATAGTCCCCCATGAGGACGCGGTAGCATAATGGTCAAGGTGACAGATTCGAGGTCGGCATGCCATGGGTTCGAGTGTAGTGCTATTACTGACTCGCCGTGTAGAGAAGGCCGAGGCACGTTAAATCTCTCGAGGCTTAGAGTCCCCTCGGGGTGTGGTGTGGAAGTTCGGATAGGGGAATGCCAGCTCATGCGTCCTCTTGTTTTTTCCCCTATGGTTTTCCGAGGTCCGTCGCCAAAAGCCATCGTGTTGCATAAAAGTGCGACACGAACCCCCCCCCCCCTCCATATACCATTACCTTTTTAATTTCTACAATAGATTAAATCCTCAGTGTTTTTATCCTCCTGTTCCCCCCCCCTCCTCAAAAGAGGTCCGAGTATGCTATTTTGCTGGCAATAGAACTTAATGAGTCATTGTGACATGAAAACTTTTAAATGAAAACGAAAAAAGTACAAACATTTGTATCTGTACATTTATATCTGTATTAAAAAAGAACAAACATTTATATCTGTAAAAAAAAAAAATTGCAAACATCTATATCTGTATTTAAAAAAAAAGTACAATAATTTTTTTTTACATTTATATTTGACTAAATATTTTTAATTTATATTAGGTACGTAAGAGCAAAGAAACAACTAATATAAGCCACTAAAAGTAAACCTCCATCATTAAGGTTTTTTCCCCCTATACTGAAATATAAATTCAATGTTTTTATAAAAAAAAAATTCAGTCATGTGCAACCGTTTTATCATCTGTGTGACATTCTATGTTGAAAATGGAAAATTTTCCTTCTTTCGAGATATTTCTTTAACATCATCGTATCTTTCTAAACGCGAAATTTAATTTTAACTGTACTTTAATATTATTATAACATTTAATCGTGGTGACTTCTGAGATAGACTACACTAAGTTCCGCACGCATAACCCATTCGAAGAGACACTAAGCCATTACAGCAGAAACACGTAATCTCCACGAACGAGACACATTTGGCGAAATATGATCCAAAGACGGGACTTGGCGATCGCCTGCGGAATGTTGATGCTAATTGGCGACTGTTCGTTTAATTAGGAAGAGGATTTATTGGTGCTGACAGAGCCATTTTCTTTGGCTTTAGGACTCTTGGCGAGGCCCCCCTGAGCATTATGAAGGGAAGAAAGAGGGGTCTAGCAGAAATTGAACCAGCAGGACGTCAATTTTCACTAAGCTGGTACTTAAAATTTGGGATATATAGTAAATTAGCTGGCGTCTGTTTCTGACTTGGAAAGAAGTTCGTTTAGAGATTGATGATGCGAAAGAGTGATTTTATTTTAGAACTAAACAATGTTTCACAAGCTATTGAGTATTTGAGTGTTTTAAGTAATTGTCGAGTGGCTTAAAGTTGGATTCGTGGACGATAATTATCTCCCCTCCCCCCTTCTTGAATAGTTTAACTTTTAAAAACATTTTTTTTTTTGTGACGAAAGTGTTTATTTTTTAAAAAATGTTTAGTGTTTCCTACCATGCCATTTCAAAATTATTGCTCACAATATTTTTGTTCAAAATGCTACTGCATCGAAACTAATACGTTTTTGTTAATTAAAAATCTCGCGGGTTATAAATTGCGTTAAAAAGATGGTATTAGTTTGATCCAAGAACTTCCTGGTGAAATATTATATATTATGAAGGGGGGGGGGCGGAAAGAGTATATTTTTTTATGTTGATTATTTGAAAAACATAATTATATTTTACTGTCACTTATTGATTAATCAGTATTAAAATAATTTAAATGACTTAAACACATCTATCTTTTGCAAGTTTTTATTTTTTAAAAAAATTGATGATTTTGAAGTATTTAAGTAGAATTTGAAGTATTTTTGATGTATTTATGAAGGGACTACATCAGACAATACCTTGGGCCCAGATGATTGTTCTAACAATTTGTTATTTTTTCCGCACAAGGTTTGTTGACTAATAAAGGACCGATATTTCTTGTAGAGCAGCAAGTATAACTGGACATTCAAAAATATGAGATGTTAGCTCTATATCTAAACAGTTATCGCAATTCCTATACGTTCTACCACTTTATTAGTTTTCATTCCTCTATAATGACCTGTTCTTAGCCAAGTAATGGTCTTTGTTATAAGACTGTTTCTACTTATATTACAGAGTCGATGTTTTACAGGAATTGACTTTTCTCTCAATTTGAAATGTGCGACAGCATTTGTGTCTTATAAGTAACATTGACAAAGGTGTCATTCAGATTTCTAGCCTCTTTCACGAGTTTATCCGCGTTTTCATTGCCTGTAATAAAATACCCTCCGTAGAGCAACAGGCAACCTCTTTGAGGCTATCGCACCCCTTTTTTTCCATAATGGATCTGAATCTGAATATTTTTGAAAAAATTACTTGGAATAATCAAATATCGCACTGTAAATCGTTGAAAGATTATATTTTTTTATTAATCGGTCTAAATAACTGATGATTCAAGCTATATATATTTGAATTTTTTCCTTTTTTTATTTAATTTTAATTTAAAATGATAACTCTGTTGTGAAAATATCCTTGCATTCAATACTATAACTTCCTAAAATTTTTTATATTAATCTTAAGTTCTTATTTAATAGAGATATGAAACTATTGCAAAGACTAGGTTGATCGCTTTTATAGGATTAAAAGATCATAATAATTCTATTATTCGTCCATTTTCAATGCTAATACTTGTAGCTTTTAAACTAATGCATTCTACAAGACTTTTTTTTTGATGACGTGTAATTTTTATAACTTACCACAAATATATTACATGAAATTTACAACCTATAAAGAATATAGGTATTAGGTAAAGAATTATCAAAGAATATGTATTTTTAGTACCTATGTGAATAATTATTATTCAGGAATTATGAACGAATAAAAATTTATGGTCAGGGATATTTTTGTTAAAAGTAGCACTATATATATATACAGGGATTTGTCGTTTAAAAAAAGTTGTTAATAATTAAATTTTAGTATGTATTCGAAAGTATTGAGGAATCATTCCCTAAAAATTAATTTTCTATATAAATATATGTGCTGGTATTTTACTGTTATATGAAAAAGTAAGAACCGTTTTAATCTAATTCCCAATTTCTGTAATATGCTAAATTATTCATCATTATTGAAATGTTTCAAACCTAAACTATGCATCTAAATTAAGTTTGTTGGTTGTATGCTTTAAGTTCTATGTATGCTTGTGTGTAAAATATATTAGTATGTTAATTATTTTTGAACAATTAACTAAATTTTCAATTTAGTTCAAGAGATGTAAATGAAAGCGCGTTATTCGTTTTCATAAAGTTAGCTACACAAGCAATTCTGTCAAAAAGATGGGAGCGTAACGCATGCTAATTGATTTAAATCTCTTAGAAATCTCGGTAACACATACTCTTTTAATTGAATACATCTTTCTAGTGATTTGATATTCTGGATCATATCTTAGAATGTCATCTTGAAGTAGCTATTTTAAAGGCCTGAGGCGTTTCAATACCTTTCCTAATCCATATGAAATCGCCCAACAAGTTCATATACCTATTCATATTAATCACAAATAAATTACACTTCGTGGAAACTGATACTACTCTGATCCCGGTGAACTAACTCATTCTACATTCTTTCTCTCAACAAACGATCTCCAACACTTTTCATTATTCAGGAATTAACCATAAACCTCTGGTATTCTCCCTCTATCTTCATTAAAATGACCGCCTCAATCCTCAAGAAATTGTCACAGTTGTCCTTTCCAGGCATAAAACGAACATCCCCCCTCCTTAATCGTGCAAACTCAGACTCTTCGAGAATAGTTTGTCTCCCTTCTCCACAATTGAAAACAATCATTCCATTTACCGACCTACCTCTTTTCTCCAAAAGTGATTATTTTTAAACTGATATATCCCGAGTCCTTGTTAAAATCGAGCTCCGGTTGGGAAATTATATCCTTTAGCCTTCTCTCTCTTGGAATAAAGCTTTTGGAATTAAAACCCTTCTCTTTAACTATTCTCCGTAGCATCGTTCATTTCCACCAACAACGATACTTACACACGGAAATTTATAATTGGACTCAGGGTCTTAATTCTTGTTATTAGCATTTGCGTCCCGAGTTTGTGTAACGGTGGGGTTAAAACTCCTTAATTAAGGATTGTTCTTCCGGAGACGCTTGTGGAAGCGCTAGTTTTTGATTTGTCCTTACAGTCGGAAGTCGTAACTGGATGCTTTGTTTTTCTTTTTTGGGGGGAGGGGGAAGGAGGATGCAATTACGCACCCTTATCATGTGCCCTTAACCGTTGCATGTTTGTGTTTTGGTGGAAAGAAGATATATCGGAAGAAGATCATTAAGAGATCTCAGTGGGAAAAGTCTTTTACGTAATGACAGGCCATCCGGAGAAAGTCATTGGAGGAGATCTGGGTTGAGATGTGTATTGAGAGTTTGTTAAATTGTTGCCAGTTTGTTTTTTGAAGGAAATGGCTATTCAGTGTTTGGGAAATTGGGATTGTTGTTTGGTTTATTAAGGAGACCTATTAGATATTGGGTAACTTTTTGTTTAAGGTAATTTGTAAATCATAATCTATTGTTTGAGTGTTTCTGTCTGAGGTTTTAAAGGACCATCATTATACATAATTTCCTGAGTGTAATTTGCGGGGCATTTATATAATACTCCAAAATAAAGATGGGTGCTTTTGGTGTAAAAGGTAGCTTCTAAGTTGCGTTGAATATTATTTCGATATTATCATGAAAATTTTTTGTACTTCTTGTGTAGTATAGGAAATGAGGAAATTCATTTGAAGATCTCGGCAAGTGAAGATATTTGGTTAAAATGTTGTTCATTCTTTTTGTTGAAGTAAAGGGCTATGTATGTCTTGAGAGTATGTTTATTAGAACAAATCAGCCTTATAATATCTGTTGCCGAAATACATACAGTTTGGACAGAATTTTGGGTGGTGGGAGGGAGTTGTAATAAATTATCAAATGTTTGAATGTTTGAAACTTTTTGAGATTTGAGGGATCCATTGTATCATTTCTCCTATTCAATTTATTATGACATTTCTTATGATGTATACTGAAATAGAATTATAATCTTACGAGATTGTCTAGAAAACACACATTTTATTGTCTTCATATAAGAAATTCAACGTGTTCAACAACTTAAATTCCCATTATGCTATGCCTTTTAGAATTAATAGCATTATGTAGTTAATAATGGTGTCCGTATTACGTAATTAATAATGATGTCTGCGTTATGTAGTTAATAATGTCTGCGTTATGTGACTATTAGTAATAGCGTCAACAATATGTAGTTATTATTGTGTCAATATGTATATATTTCTTAACAATAGTACCAACATTTATTAACTTCAGTGTTAGCATTTATGTAGTTATTAATTATAGTTATTGATTTACATTACTATGTAATGTTCATTCAGATAATGGAAAAAAAACTGTTTACATAATTGTTATATATTTAAATATTTTGAACCATCTTGGTTGGCGATTTTATTGTAATTTCTAATGGTTTAACTTAAGACTGACTATATTTAGAAAAATATTATATATATATATATCTTGATTTAATTTATTATTAAACTTTAGAAACTTTTCTCTTGATTATTATTTACAGTAAAATCCGGCGTATAACGCGCACTTTTAACACCAAAAATAAGATCGAAATTTACGCGTTACACGCCGGGTATAAAAACTTTAAAATTTGAAAAAAGAGATGAGCATAAAGCAAATTAGATTGCTACACATATCGGAATACTTCTTATTTTAAACGTATGACTTACTTTTTATGAACTTAAAGATGTGATTTCAGAAGTTTACAATTTTTTCAAAAGCCCTGGATAATACCTCGAATATACGACTTAAAAATATAAGACCACTACGTATGTACATTTTAGGTTTCTTCGTAAAAGAAGGGCGCGCGTTATACGGTGAATGTAAATCAAAATTAAAAAATGCAGCTTGAAAATACAGGTGCGCTTTATACGCCGGTTTTTTGGGTGTATTAATTTCTACGATGGTAACTGACAATCAGCTTCTAAATTAAAGATGTTGATTTAATGACCACACGTACAATAAAAGTTATAAAATCTCTTTATACAGGTCAAATTTTTCTATTCGTAAAAAAATAGTTAATAAGCACATTGATAATTTTATTAAGTGTAAATGAATACAATTTATATGAGGACGATTTTAACGGTGTTTTTCTAAGAATATTGCAGAAACCATCATGCTATGAGCATTCTTACTGTTTCATTGTTACTAGATATGTGACTTTGTTATATTTTTCATTTTTTACTCTTTCGCTGTATTTTTTTTATTCACTACAATATATATTTTTTATGTATTCATATTCTCGACATTGTTTATCTTAAGTTTGCAACATGATTTTTTTTTTATTTAACATTTAATATTATTTTCTGGACGATAGAGAATTTCGTAAAATATCGTCATGTCATTAGAAGCTGCAGAAAATCCTATAATTAAAATACAGGATTGTTATACTGTCTGAGAAATATAATTCAATATATCCGTGGTACTAAATATATTAGAAATGGTCCTATGTTATTCCACATATAAATGTTATTGCCCGTGACAGTGAATAATTATTGACCATTATTGCATAGCATCATCAATATCGATATTATTAATTTCTGTGATGAATTGTTGATATAGTCTGCCTTGTATACCTACTTGAATTTACAATATCTAATATCGATATTATTCAGGTTGGTTATCTAATATCGATATGATTCAAATTCAGATTAAGTGTAATAGATGTATATCACTTATCGTATTATATGTGTATATAGTATTTCAACTCAGAGTGATAAATTCATGATTTTGAACGTACGTATAGGCTAGAGATGTCATAATTCTGAAGTGGTTGTTGTGTCTCGTATTAATATTTCCATCATTGTTCATATGGTGATAGAACGATGTGCTTTTAATAAATAGATCTGTTGTCATTTTGTGCTGCCTGTATTGAAATATTAGTGGTTTATTCTTTGCTGTAAGGAAGCCCCATTGCAGTGACCCACACAAAAGGGATGTCCACGGGTCCGGAACTCCCCCACTTTTTTGATTGATCGTAATCCTATGTGTATAGTACGTAAATTTAATGAAGTATTTTTTATTAATTACATTTTATTAATTAATGCTAAATATTTATTCAATTTATATTTTTACTGATTTTTGTTCGCTACAATCGACAAAATCAATGTATTTAGTGGCTTATTGGGGCTTATATACGTGAATGGTGGACATTTGACCCTGGAGATCCCCCCTCCTTGAAAAATTATCGTATGCGCCACTGATCCATTGTCATCTAGTTGATTATTAATATCACCCTTTGGAGGAGACATCACACGAGAGCTATTGGCGACGCATTTCCCAATTTTGATTTACGGTCAAATGAATTGACGCCTCCCACTTTCAATTTCCACATTTAGCTAACGTGAAGACTGAGCCTTGGCAAAGTTTTCGTGCATCAGTCTCTCTACACAACGAGACTTCAGTGATATCAGGAATCGAACTCACGACAGGACAACACAGGCCACGAGTTCGTAACCATGACCACTGGAATCTAGAAGAGAAGGGAAAGTTCACAACGCTCGATTTTTTTCTAAAGAGTGATTGCTGCTTAGTCTGTACATAAGATCCAAAAATAACGAGATCGTCAAAATTTTATTATAACATGAATAAAAACATGTTATAATAAAGAGTCGGTAGTGCACACAGGAATTTTTTAAGGCGTCCAGGGTCGGAAGCCCACAACATTCCCGTATCATGCTCCAATACGCCACTCAACATATTCTTTTGATTTTGTCGATTTTCGGGAATAAAAAACAGTAAAAAATTTATTATTGAATAAATAATTATCATTAATTAATAAAATTAATTATTAACAAATATTTAATTAAATTTTACGCACTAATTATAATTAATCGAAAAAAATCAAGCACTTTGGGGGGGGGGGGTCCGGACCCGAGGACCTTCTTCCCTTGAGAGCGCCACTGTAAAGGGTCCATTATATAATACTCACTTCCAAAAGTTAAGCACGAAAATGTAAAATGCAAAAAAATCAACAAATACTGCTTTGATTGACACAAAATTTGGAAGTAAAGTAGCATATACGTAAAACAAAATCAATAATTATATACAGAAATGAAAACAATATTAAATTTCTGTAAGTTATCAGATAATGTCATACTAGAGACTTTTAAACAGAATTATGTATAAAGTGAAAATAAACAACATAAAATGAAAAAAAGGACATTAGTAGGGTATGTGATCCCCCCTCATCTGTATCCAAAGTTTATATCTTCTAACCATGCTTTCAATTAGATGGTCAACCACCGCAGAATTAAGCAATCGCCATTTTCTTGTAGAGCAGTTTCCAGCTCAATAAGAGTGGCTGAAAGTGGGAAACGTGAAAATACAGCACGGCCGAGAGCATCCCAAAGATTTTCAATGGAATTAAAGGTCGGGCGAATATGCTGGCCACTCCATACGCGCAATCCCTTCACTCTGATTGCGTGTTCCTTGTTTACACCATATCCTTATACGCTTGTCATCTGGCTCCAGAGCAAATCTTGATTCATCAGTAAACATGACATTGTCTCAGTCAGACTCAGTCCAATTGCCATATTCCCGGCACCACTTTAATCGTGCCCCTCTTGATTGGACGGATAGAGGAACACAAACTCGAGGTACCCAGGCATACAGTCCATTCATATGTAATCTTCGGCGTACAGTAGCTGCAGATATAGCCTTACCAATGAACGCTGTAACCATAGAAGTCACACTACGGGCCTTCGGACAACTGTCTGTGTGGTTTGGAATTGTTTCCATAAACGTGACAGAATGATGAACGCCGAAGAAAAGAGCAACATCTGTGATCGACTGTCCTGCTTCAATGCGCCCCACAGCACGCCAGCGCTCAGAATCTTCCATTCGTTTTCTGGAAGTCATAGAAACGCGTATGTCTTGAAAACAAATTGTACGAAAGTTTTAAACACCTTCTATCAGCACTTGCAATCAACTTCTGTAACCCTTCATAAAGCTGGCTTCTTATAAGACTGCCCTTTTTGCATATTTCTTGACATGAAAGCACGATTGGCTGTTACCTAACATATTTGTATACTTCCATCTACCTCTGCAGCGAATCGCATCCTCTTCAATTCTGGTTGGCTTCTGGAAATTAGCATCTTCCTCTCCATGCTTAACTTTTGGAAGTGAGTGTATTTTATTTTGTAAATGGTTTGCTGTTTCAATATAGTTTAAAATACAATACCTCTTACCAACAGCTCACTGGTTATAATCGGCATTTGATCTTACGTAAATTACGCAAAAGTAACTAATTTCCTGGATAGTGTCTTTTAAATTCCGACGAGATGGTAAATGGTTGTATCGCTTGGTCCATTGAGATTTTCTAAAGGACATATATTGGTATTTCGTTCGTAACATATATTATAGCTTCATGCTTTGATTTGACATTATAAATTTCATAAATACTGATAACTCCAAACAACTCTACGGTTATCACCGTATCTTTTATCAATGTGGTGCTATCTTAATCAGGGGCATCTTAAGGCATGGGCCAACTGGGCCCAGGGCCTCACTCTAAGTGGGCGTCTCGTTTCGTTCTCGACTTCGGCTTAATAAGATTATAATCCGGATAATTTTAATGGTACAATATTATTCCCATACATATTCTCCGAAAAACAGGGTTTCAAACTGCATGTCAACTGGCAAAAGGAGTAAGACTCTATTATTATGTGATGACTGTTATTCAGGCCTAGGCCATAAGCAATCATTCAACTCATTTTGCCGAAATGCGGCCATCGGTCGAGCCGGTTTGTGCCTAGGTTTTTGTGAGTCATGCACATTTATTTGTATAAAATTACCATTTGAAAGAGTATTTGACAATGCATGCTATATGCTGTCTACTTTTTTAAAACCGCAGGTAGGGCCTATTTTTGCATAAGGGCCCAGGGCTTCAAAGAGTCTTTAGACGTCCTTGGTCTTAATCATAGTCGGGGTGTTTGGAAATTATTAATTGGAATTATTATCCAAAGTTATAGAAATTCAACATTTAGTATTGTTCATAGTGAAATTAAAATATAGTATTTTCATCCAAAATAACTATACGTAAAAATTTTACACCAGAGATCTATTATAAAATTAATTTTTCATCGATGAATGTAAACCATGATGCAGTATTACGAGGTCTTGTCAACAGCCATTTCGTTGTTTATAATGTAAATGTAAAGAATATAACCCAAATAATACATTGAATTGCATGAAATTCGTATTAACCAAATGATATTTTACTTACAGTATTTATTCGAATCTAAGCCGCAATCCAAATTCTCAACAAGTTTTTTGTCAGGCAAAAAAAATCCATTTCTTATGAAGTAACTACTAAATTTCGCATCCAAGAGTTAAATAGTAAATAATTACTTTTGAAAGTAATAAATTCTATTACTGAAAACCTATTACATCAGGAAACTATTTTGCATGTCGCATTATTAAATCTTCTCTTTACCAATGTATTCTTGCGCCTATCCCCATGCATACACACACTGTCATCCCAAAACTGACATCCCTTCACAACCTTCTCCATTTTTAATCATTTCCTTCGAAACCTACGCAAAAGATATGATTTTTTCCCTCTCTCCCGGGTTTCTCCCAATATCCGGAAGGAAGTGACACTCGGCTTGGAGGAAACGGGAGAACTCGAGGTTAAGTATCTGGGGAGTGTAGGATAGATATCAGGGAACGGGAAAAGAAACATTTTCTTTTCTTAGTTGCTCTTTTGTTTTGCTGGGGGAGGGGGACCTCTCCTTTGGGAGTGCAAATGTCATGAGTGTGATGCTTTTGCCGACCATTGTCGTTATTGGGGACGGCCGTCGTTTGGGGAGGATCGATAGTTTGGGATTCGTGAGGGTGTTTGAGGGGAAAGCTTTTCGTTCTAAATAGCAGATGATTGTTCGAAATGGGCTGCATGTTAAGAATAGTTAGGAAAATATTTTAGGAGTAAGATTTTTTTTCAGTAATAAGTTTTTGGTTCTGCAATATACATTTTTTCTTGATAAAATCTCATTAGAACAGCACAATGGGCTTCTGTAATGGATCTTTTAGTGAGGGATTGTTTATTAAAGCTGACTACAAAGAAACAAGGGAGCCCTTGGCGACGAACTGTGTAATTTTGGTCCAAGGTCAAGTGACGAGAGCGAAGCTTGAGCTGGCACCCCCTCTCTGAACTACCAAACCGTGCCAACCGGGGGGGGGGGGGGACTTTAAGCCACGACGGATTTAACCTTCTATCAGGTGCAGCGGACCTGAGAGGCCAGCAAAAGTTGTTTTAGTTTAAGCTTGATTTTGCTCACTTAACTGGTTTTCCCCCGTAAAATTTGATGTATTTGCTTTCCTAATACCGGTGTTTTGAATTAAAATTAGTTAGTGGAAAAGAGGGGTAGTCAATATGTTGGGGGCCTTTCAGGCCGGATGCCCGTGATTTTGTTTCGTTCAGAGGTGTGCCCGACGAAGGTTTAACGTGCATCAGCCTCTCTAGGCAGTGGGATTTAGTGGGAGGGACAAGTGCTTGATCTCGTGACTCGCTGGTCACGAACTTGTGACTATGACCACTAGACTATCGTAGCCCTATGATGGATCTCTATAAATCTGACCTATGGTCAATTGACAAGAATGACATTTGAGGTAGAGTTTTTTTTTCTTTGTAGACTTCTACATCACGCTACTAGAAGATTTTCAGATGCATTCGATTTAACGTGTAGCAGCCTTCATTATTCGTAATGAAGATGGTTGATGTAATCTGGATTCAAATTAAAGTTTCAATTCGAAATACGATAGATAAGAAACTCGCTACTTAAGTCAATCTCCTGCCTCGGTTGCTCCAAATTTAAATCGAGACACAATGTTTTTTTGAAAAACAAATATTAGTTTTGATAAAATTTAGAGAATTAAAATTGTGGCTAATATGTTAGTATGATTTAAGTTATGTTGGTTATAATTAATATTGTGTTGTGAAGTTGATAAATTCGTGATTATTGATGTCTTAAGACTTTTGAGACTCTCCTCCCTACACAAATGTAGTACCTATCTATGACTCTTAAAAGAACCGTACATATCATACGTTGTCAAATACTCGTACAAACAATACCCCGAAACAAATAAATGTGTATGACTTACAATCGTCCAAACCGCCTCAATCGACTGTCTCCTTTTGACTGAATGAGTAATGGTGGTAGGCTTAGGCCTGTCCATGGACGACGGCCGTCACATATAGTCAGTTGGCATATCGTCGGAAATTCCCTGTTTTTCGGAGAATACAAACAGAAATAACATTTGACCGTTGAAATTATTCGAATTATGATCTTGCTAAGGCTGAATCGAAAATAAGACGGGAGAAATGAGAATATTCGGGTGTTCTACTTATCCACTTAGGGAAAATATTCTTCAACTGTGATATTAGTTTAAAAAACCGCTTTCAGCAGTCATGACTTGATTTATGCAAATGCAACTACTATTTAAGGGCCAGTCGTTGAGTATATGAGTTAATGGTTAAGCGTGAAATGCAAGGATTAGTAAAGGGGAACAGCGACTGAGTGGTCACGCGTCTTTAGATTAGAAATCGACGTAGAATCCACCAGGAAGTGGTGAAGTAATCAACCTTAGAGCTGACCAAGCTTTCGGGCTTCGAGAAGGATCATAACAGGGAGCTTCAATCCAGATAAGTCCTTTCGATAATCTAGTTATCCAAAAACAGGTTAGCATTTCATATTGCTCCCAGAGTTAAGTTACAAAATTGCATATTTCGTGAAGTGCAACTATTTGTGCCAGTCGTTGAGTAGGCGGGGATAATGGTTAAGAGTTGATCATGAGCTGGAATCCAAGTGTTAGTGAGAAGCGACTGGTGATCGCGTATCTTAAGATTAATAGTAGAAGGAAAATCCACCGGAATAGTGGAACGCATCAACCTTGCAGCTGAAAGAGCTATCAGGCTGCGAGCAGGATCATTCAAGGAGCTTTAAAAAACATAATTAGTCTATAATAATTTAGTTATCTGATTCCGGGGTTAAAGTTTCTTATTGGCTGTCAAGGTTTAGTTATGAAAGTTCATCTCGTAAAGTGTTAAAAGTTGAATATAATTTGTTATTCTAAGATCACGTCTGATTCTTCCTCAAACCCTCTTACACCCATGACCTCCGGGTCGCGATGCCCATTACGGCCGACGCCCGGGCCCAGTTGGCCCTAGTATTTTGTGTGTAATAAGTTGATAATCTTTGATCTTGAATATTCTTACAAGTTTAAGAGTTTTCACTAATATTAGCATAAAGTTGTTTCCTGTTCAATTTTACTGGAAATTTCTCACAAACGTGGTAAATTAGATAATGAAGCAGATATCTTTCCAAATTACATTATCAACTAAATTTCGCCGACTTTTAGTGTTCTTCCAGATTTCTATTCTAATCTGTAGAGTAATCCTTGTTGTGTTACGCATTAAATACAACAGAACCTTAACATATTCTGATGTAGAGATGTGCAAATTTGGGAAGTGAGGTATACACTAAAACTTTGCCTCTTTCAATCTGTCTTTGTTGTTGAACCATTGTTCAGAATGACAACATTCGAGGTCAAAGATTCGTTGCGTGACTTCGACATTAATTAATCAAGACGATTTAAATAGATAACCGAAGAGTTGTCTTCGGCGGTTTATTCAAGGGAAATTTATTTGTTTTTAGGCTGTCTTCGCCAAATGTACCTCTTAGGCAAGCTAGGCACGTGCCATGAGCGTAAAAGATTTAGGTGGGGGGTGCAAAAAATTGGAGGGTGAAAAAAATTAAAATTACAGCTAATGTAGCACAATAGTGAGCAATGTATGCGTTGTGCTTTTGTGTGCGTGCGTGCTTGCAGAGTGAAAGAGTGGACAGAGCAGTGCTCCTGATTGGTAATAAGTCAACGGCAGACCTTTTGTAGTTTTTTGTAGACCTTTTTGCTATTGTAGACCTTTGAATTTCAACTATCTGCAAACTAATCCTTGAAATCATGCGGACAGTATGGGGCATATAACAATTGGCTGCAAATTCTAAAGAACATTCCTCAATCAACAACAGTGGTCAAACCATGCCACTACCCTTTCCTTACGGCTGTCGGATAGCAGTCCGGGACATAGCGCGTTCATAGGTGGTGGACAATGGAAATACTCTCCCAACAACAAAAACATAGAAAGGGAAAGAATAAGAGTTGTGTGAGGGAAAATTTATCCCGAACGAAAACTGGCAACGTAAGAACTGAAGGAGAGGAGGGAGGCATAAAATTGGAAGTGCCTAAGGCGCCTGTAAGAATAAAAACGGCCCTAAAAATTGGTTCAAAATTAAGGACAGTCACCAATAGCCCTCGTGTTGCTTTATAGTGCGATGCTAATACAACTCTCTCGTCACGAATTCGAAAACATGACAACAGTCTCTGAACCGGTACTCGAAATCTTCGCTTGCTGTCTAGAGTGAATATTAGATCATGATTATCATTTCGTCGTTTTTCAAAGTACTACCAGTCCTCAATAACTTATGTGACAGTAAATTTGAAAATAAACTGCAAGCACAATTTTAAGGTATTTAACTTGACATTTTGTTTTTGGAAGAACTATTAACATTTTTGTTCTTTAATTTCATTATTTACGATTAATAACCGAAAGAAAGACAACAATATAAGTCGTATTTGCTTCCAAACTATTTTCCACCTCATTCTGTTTCTTGTATATCAATGCATACTGTTTTCCTTTCGCCCCCTTGACATAATTTATTTACTTATACAAAATTACACAAAGGTGTACATGAAAATAACTTAGTATCGTTTTATTTGAGAAATTTAAAAAAACTGTATGTGAATTTTATTTTGTATATTATATTTTATAACTGTTTTGTAGAGTTTTAATTGTTGGATAATACATTTAATAACTTTATTATTTGTCTTGCAACTTTATTCCCTCCCTTCCAATTCCATGCCTAAATTGTTGGGGGGGGGGGAGATAGCGTCGTCATCTGTCGTGTATAAGTCCTACCTATCTCAGGCTTTGGCAACTTTCATTCTTTCCCTTTGGAAAGGACACGACAACAACAACATTCTTTGTCTTTATATCACTAAACGTGAACAAAATACCAGAATTTTAATTATTCTATGCTTGAATGTGTCATAATAAGTTAAAAAATTTCGATAGAGGACAATAATGTCATTGTTTTATCTTTGTCTTTTATTTAAAAGGCCAGGATATAAAAGACGTAACTTTTTATAAAACCCTTGATTTTTTTTTTAGGATTATGATCCGATGTTTGTCTATTAAGAGTTACTTAAACATTTGTTTGCTAAGGGGAAAAAAATCTTTTTTCTTTTTCGAGAGATAAGCCTTAAGATATTTTCTCTCATCAACAAAATACCCCGAGGACTTATAATGTTTGTTTGATCCAGGTTAATTTAGAATTCAACTTTTTTGAAGATAAATTCCATGACTGAGAATACTGCCAACAAAGATTACTGCCCTGCGAACAATAATCTTTGTTGACGTGAATTTGTTTTGTTTTCCTGTCTTCAAAGCGTTTTTTCTTGTTTTTTTTTCTCGGAACTAAACAATATACTAGTAATAGAAAAGTATAGTAAGTTATAAAATGAGAAAAATTTTTCAAATTAAATTTGTTTGTTTTATCAGAGCCAAATGATAAAAAAAGCAAGATGTTTCATAACTTTTTATTAGCAGTTTTTCACATTTGAGAGGAAATGTTTCCCTCTTCAAGGGAATCATGAAATTGAGCGAAGTATAGATTACGTAGGTGAAATGATTTTTTAGAGTGAAATGAATTTTCTGGTAGAGTAGTTAAAGCTTTTTGAACAAAAACCAAAATTAAAATTTCGCTTGCGTTAGCTTAGAAATATTAATTAAAATTCTAAGGCCCTCTTCCCCTTTAAAACTCGAGCTTTAATATATGTGGGACGGCGTCTAGGGGAAGGTTCGATTTTAATGTTAAAATAAGCACGCAGAGTTAAAATAACTTAATTTATTAATAACACAACTAAAACATTTACTATCTACAAGGGGTTTTAAATAATTCGAGATAGCACCATACTAATTCCAAAAACACGTACTCTTTCTCAAAACAACGGAGAGACCGATTTCCTCTGACCTGCCTTCGTTCAAGCTTTGGTGCAACTCCTAGTTTTTCTTTTCTGCCCCCTTTATAAATACATGACCTCATCGTATCGCGCAGCTAAAACTCACGTGGTTTCGATTAGTTGGGCCATCTCTTACAATAAAAATCAAAAGAAGTAAAAGAAAACTTGCATTCCTTTCCTACATATATTTATTATTATTGCATTTTTTTTATAAGTATGCGACAAAAAAAATAGTTTTAGTTTTGAAAATATGAAAGGGAAAAATTTAATATTATGTAAGATATGAAGCTAATTTCTCCTCCATTTTCTCATTGTAATTTTTAAATTCACGTCTACTTTTAAGGGGTCTCAGGGGTGTTAACTTTTTCTGGAGGGCTGAAAATATTAACAATATACAAATACATATAACTCTTTTAAATTAAAATTAAATAATTCGAATCTTTTACACATTATTTGTAAAGGAATGAGGCTTCAGAAAAGTGTAAAATCTTTAAAATATAATAATTTTAAAAATTATAAGCATATGGAAATAAGAAATTTTTTTATAAAAAAAATTATAATGAAGTTTTACTGCGCGCATGCTACTTTCAAAAGTATTAGCTTTAATTACTAGCAATAAGTTGATTTATAAAGTTAAATGTATCCTTATATTACACCGTAGTAAATTTAAATAAATAGAATAATAAACTATATTTTCAAAATTTTTTAAAAAATTTCAATATTTTTCAAATATTTTGAAATACAAAAGACATATTATTCTTAATTTACTAAAGCTTAAGTTGTATGATACATTTTATAATTCTATAAAGATTTATGCATCAAAGGCTACTATTTTAGAAAATAGCGTGCGCGCAGTAAAGCTTAATTAATATTTCTTATAAAAATTTTTTTTTATTTACGCATGCTTATAATTTTTAAAATTATAATATTTTAAACATTTTACACTTTTCGGAAGCCCCATTCCTTTTTATTAATGTGTAAAAGATTCGAATTATTTAATTTTAATTTAAAAGAGTTATATGTATTTGAATATTGTTTATATTTTCAGCCCTCCAGAAGAAGTTAACACCCCTGAGACCTACTCCCCTACTTACGTCAGATATTATTCATAGCTACAAATAATAGAAACTTTTGTATTATAAAATAAAAGTAAAAGATATTTTAATCTTACAAGAAAAGACCGTCGATAATTTTAACATAATTGACAATAAATGAAAACGTGACATGGAAGTTTGGAGAAGGGGTGCCAGCCCTAGTGACAAGAAAGTCACTCACTCCTAATAACGTTCTTGTCACTTGGTCGTGGCTCAGAATTATGAGGCTCATCGCCAATAGTGCTCGATGTGTATTGTGAATTTGTCTTTGGTTTGTGTTGTGTAGATTTGCTGGGGGGTGTACTTCTATGAAAATGTAAAATAAGATTTTTATAACACTTTTATTTGTAAGCTTCACTTGTATGTAACGGAACTTTGAACTGAATTTTTACCCACTTTAAAAAGTCAGATGACTTCGAAATTTTGTTCACATGTCCAGAGCCGATGACAATACAATAATTTAATTATTTTGTTCCATTGTCTTGATCAGGATTAACGATTTCCCATTTTCAGATCCCATCCCGCATCTGGCGACTAATTTCAAATCACATTACCTGATTTTTGCGACTAATTCCAGATTTGGCGACTGAGAGATTAAGTTACAACTTAGTTCGATTAACTATGAAAGAGTGTTTTTTAGTTTAAAACTATAATTTATTTTTTCCCCCAGTAAAGATTGAAAGGGTAGTTATTTCCCGGGGAACCGGTTTGTAGCTCTAAACCCCTTTAGTTTGAGTTCGGTTCCCTTGGGTATTCTGCCTCGTTGCTTCAGAGTGTGACGAAAATTAAAATTAATGTCGTCATATTTGGGAGAAATTCATTACGGGAAACGAACAGTTGAAGTAATTTGGCGCCATTCTTCCCCTTCCACCGCCAAAGGGTTTTTACCACTTCTTAATTGGGCAGGCCAGTGATTCTCAAGCTTTTTATTACGTTACTCTTTTAATAATCTCAATTTGGCGAAAAGGGAATTTTACTTTTCTATAATACACTATGTAAAATAGTTTGATAATTAATTTTCAATGGGAAATAAAAAATTTGACAAGAAAGACAATAAAATGTATATTGAATAATTAATTACAAATTATTTATATATATATATAAATACATTCAATGCGCAATTTGATCTTGAAGATTTTTGATCATTTCGTTTATATTTGGTCGTAAAAAAGACAACGCCGCTCTCATTTTGTCATCTGCATTTAAAAGTTTCGATCTGTTATTCACTTTTATATTTGTAAATCTTGAAAGTCCGAATTCACACAAATAAGATACGAAAAATTGTAACAATATTTTTAAAGCTTTTTTGGGTTTTATGGGATAATCGCCTCTAATTTTACTCCAAAATAAATTGATTCTTCCGAGTGTTTTAAAATAAATCTCGATTATGGCAAAGCGAAATTAGTTTTTCCTATTCATTCAAAGTTAATTCATATACAGATGTATCCGTTATCACAAATGGATTACGAACACAGTCAAATAAATTTTTTTTAATATCTAAAATTTTGGAAGTAATGATTAACTTTCTCCTGCAATGCTGTCAAATGGTCGATAGCAGTTTCATGAATAGTTTATTTTTATCAAACGACTAAATGACTCGGTTCCGGATTTTTTAATTTTATTTCTTACAGTATAATTAATAATTTGTTTAAAAAAAATAATTGACGTTACATTTTAAGAATTTGGGGGCACAGTACTTGAGAATCACTGGTGTAGACTTTAAATCATTATTTTTAGTTACACTAATTAACATAGGCTATTCATATAACTAAAAATATTTTTTCAGTTAAAATCTGAGTTACCTTGCTGTTTATATTTTTAGAATTACAAAAGAGTACTATCGAAAGCACATTTCTTCCTGAATAATCAGAAAAGTATTAGTCTGAACCCCATATGTTTGTTTCTGTCTCTAAGAAATGGACAAATCGCCATGCAGAGGGAGGCGATACACGTTAAATATGTCGAGGCTCAAAACGTCCTCCCGTTGATGTGGTGTGAAAGTTAGGAGAGGGATATGGCTCAGGTGCCGTCCTCGTCACTTGACTATGGTTCAAAATTACGAAGTCCGTCTCCAAACGTCCTCGTGTAGCTCAATAGTGCGACGTTAATATTCACTCTCTAAGAAATTTACAATTCAGGTCCTCATTTTGTCGGATGTTAATTATAAAATCAGGGTAGATAAAGTAACCCTTTTGGTTGGCTCGATGGCTTAGGGGACAGCTTGCCTGTGTGCTTCGTAAGTCGAAGGTTGCGGGTT
>BMAO01025104.1:0-22081 GCA_019973975.1 Trichonephila clavata | reverse complement strand
ACCTTTGAATAAGGTTGACAAAATATTCATTCACAGTTAATTTACTCATAAAGATGTTAATTGGGCAGGAGTAGATTTAATCTAATTTTGGCATTTTTAGAATTTGATTTACTTTTTTCAAAACTAAATACGTAAATGAATATTTATTCTAATATTTCTCCTCTTCATTCAGATAAATAAATTAATGAAGAAAAATTATAATTAAATGAAAAATCGCTTATATCTATTATTCAAGAAAACTAGAACCTTTTATACCAACATACATTAAGATTTATAATCAATATTTGAAATATAGCAATTTTAATTAACATAAAATGAAAAATTACCAAGCACCATGCATTATAAAATGTAATACAATTTTCATAGTTACCATTTAGTCTTTTAACAATAATTTTCAAATAAAATATATTTAGTCACATACTATTCTCTATATCAACTACAAGAATACGATTTGCCATCTGTCAGGCTGTTATTTTTGTAAATTTTGTGTCTAAATTGTTACAATTCGCAATAATATGATCGAAATTTCTCTCACGCAGCCAATTCAATTATCGGTAAGCCTACTCAGTTTTATGCTTGAGTTTCTTCAATTGGCCAAGTTCTTTGTTGAAATAATAAATCTTTTCATCTAAGCTGTAACATGAGACGCATAAGAGTAGGATTACCAGTTCTGGAAAATTACTTTACTCTGAGACACATATAATTAATTGTGGCGATTTCTTTGAAGCCGCATCAGTTTGTATTTTCTGATATTTTCTCCTGGTTTCCTACCAGAGAATATAGAATATTAATGGAGAATCGTTACATAAGTGATCTCATGTATCTTACATCCATACTTGTTCTACGTTTTGTTTGTTTTTTAATAGATTGGATCAAGAATAAACATTATTTTGCTGGTGAATTGTAATTTATTGATGTTAATAATCATTTTATATGTGTCGGAATAGAATAAATCGATATTTTAAAACTAACTACTCATGGAACACTTTCTTGTATTTTCTATTAAATGCAAGGGTTTCCTGTGGATTTTGGAAAATTAATTTTCATTATACTCTCTAAAATTATAATTATCGATAAAATATCACAAAAGTGGGTGAGAAGCTTTATAGACTATTATTTCTATATAGTTATATTCATAATATATATGCTAATAAAATAAAAAAAAAAGATAATTTACGAGTCAAAATAATGCTGTACTTTTGTATTTGATTGTATATAAGTGACTACTTTTTAAAATTATTTTTAACAAATTTTCAAAATTGCATGAAGAATTTACACGAAGCAGATAAGATCCTTTTTGAATTTTGTAAGTAAAAATAAATTTGATTAAATCAAACAATTTAGGTAGAAATGGAGGTCAAGGTTTCAACAAGTCTTTTGTATTATGTAGTCACCGTATGCCTCAGCAACAAATGCCCTTCAGACAGGTAGCTGGAACATCTCCCACTCATGCTGGTCGTCAGTGAATGAATCAGGATCACGCCAGCTGAAGATTTTACGCCTCAGCGTGCCAGAGTGGAAAAATCTAATCAGCCACTGCCTAGTGTAGGGGTCAGTAGTATCTTCTTATTTACAGAGTGATTACAGTGCGTCCATGGCCCTTACAGGTTAGCAGGCCCTCATCCATCAGTAGTCTTCGATGGGGAATCGACGATGGTTTCTTCTGTCTACTTGGCTCTGCATGGCAATTGGTGGAAGGACTGGTTCAGTGGCGTGCCTTCGTTGAAAATTCTTCTTAGGTTTTGGTGCAAATTTTGGCAGGAGAGCTGAGTATCTCAGTTGGATGCTGGAAGGCTAGAAATTGACTCCCATTGGCTGCCTAGGGTCTCAAAATTAAACCGAAAAGTAGGTGGAGCTTATCAGTTTGCAAATTAAAGTTGAGAAATAAAAGTTATAATAGTTAAACAAATTAAAGTTAAAATTGAAAATACTAAGCAAATAAGTTTAGTTATTTGAAAGTATGCAATATTTATTGCCGAAGAGCTGTGATGCTATGGGGTTAAAAAGAATCTGGAGGAATTCTCCTAATTTTTATGAGCATCATAAAGTTTAAGTTAAATATCACTGGTATATTAGCCAATCCCAATAGTCTCAGCTCCTTTTACTGCACGTCGGACAGTCGTTTTGAATGGTTTCTTTGAAAACTCTGGATATCGAAGGTGGTAAATGGCTCCGCAAGATCTATTCTAGTGACATTTATTTGCTGAGTCGTGATGCTTTACAATTACGCAATCATCGCGCATGTGATTCGAGTCTGACTGGAGTTTCTGATTTTCCAGTTTCCATTTCCGAATACATCAACATTCGAAAATTTAAAACAAGTTATTTTGATTGATATAAGTAATAAATATAAAATAGGATCATATAATTACCAGAATTTATATTCAATGCTATCATATAAAACAGACATCTTCATTATTTTTCAAAAAGTCTTCAGATTTTAGAGATATAAAATCTATCCTTTTATCCTCTCAGCCAAATAACACATATATCATACTTTACTAGAATAATTGTCATGCAAGTTAGTATACATACCTTCTGCATGTCAGTGCTTCTCTGACTTTCATCCCATGATTTTCAATCACTAGTTTCATTTGCATCCCTCATACACTATATGATATTGATTCTTAATAATGCTTTGTACTAAAGCAGCAATACAGCTTTAAATAAACCATACAAATTATCAGAAAGAATAAACTCATATATAAATCTTGTAATGAAGCCATGGGGTCATAATAAATAATGACAATAAACATTCTTAACTTAGTATTGATAGATTAGTGAATACATTTAACAGTACTGATGCGATAGATATATTATTTCGGTATGTCTATTTTGTTTTAATTATCAATAATCCAAGTCGTATTTCTCTTGCTTCCTTTCAGTGAGTTAATATTTTTAATCCTTTATTTTCCGCTTTCAATATGTGCCTCTTAATATTATCCATCCACCAGGAGGCACCCCAGTCTAGAAACACGCTTGTGATGAGTCTCTGCGTCTTCAACTGATCCTCCTTGGAAATCTTTGGGCTCTCATTGAAATCCAAATCCCAACCAGCCTTTGGAAGAAATCTTAATATGCAGATTAGGTCAGTTATATGCCCCATGTACCCTTCCTTAGGTATTTCATGATGTTTCTCAAATTTTTACTGTATATATGTATAGATTGATGTCTCAAGTCTCATACAAATTCGATTGAATTCGAAAATATACTTATATACCTGTAACTGTCACTATTTGATAAAAATTGGAATATCTAATTTGCTATTTTCAAAATCTCTAAATTGAAGCACAGAATGATGTTTGCTCTTCATGCACTCAAAACCAAGTGATTCCCGCAAAACCAATTTCCAAACGGATCTCCTCCATCAGATTAGTTGTACAAACCAAATTTCAAGTCAATCTAACAGAAAAGCAAAGTTTATTACAAATATCCCGTAATCCGTTGTAGGCCGTTTTCCAATTACCGCTCTTGGCAGTTCAATTCAACAAAGAAAATACAATTATTTCATTATTATAGTCCTTAGCTCCAGAAAAGTATTTTTGTCAATGCGTCCCAGTAACCTCTGGCCCCCAAACGGTTGCTTAAGTTGTGTAGTCAGTCCTATGCTTCGAAAACATTAACTTAGCAATTTCAAGTATATGAGTTCTAACAATTAAAACAGGACTTTTCTGTAACTCCTCTTGACCCCTCCTTAAACTCTGTGGGTCACTTCGTTTCTCTGTTAGAGCTCAATTCCATGAAGGAACATGCCTGCAATTTCAAGCGGGATGATCGATAGTTGCGTAGAAATATTTATCGTTACACCTCTGATCTAAAGTAAACTTGATAATTTGATATTCATGAGCCATTTGGTTCTCTCTGCTTTTACGAAGATCTACTTATCAAATTTTCAAAACTGCCATACCGTTAACTTAAAGTAGAGTTCGTTATCTATAACGCCGCAGGGCCGCAGCTTTTGACTGGGTCTGTTTTGCAAAGCCCATTTTGTAGAGTGCACTCTATAGAAGGAATCTGCTTGTAAAATTTGAAGCTGCAATTCAATTAATTGAAATACAGTTATCAATAGCGCCCTTGGACCCACAGCACTTTCTAGGGGTCGTTTCTGAGCATTTTGGTATATTTCTCCTGTAAGAGAATCTGTAGCAAGTTCAGGACTGTTAGTCTAATAGTTTGAAAAATGAGTATTTATATCTGCATGACACTTGAGAGTGTTCCTCAAAACAGTTTTGTAGCCAGGTCTTTACTCATGAAAACATTGTTATAATTTTCAAGCAGTGCAGATTAGATAGTTTAAAACATCATCTCTTGCCTTATTCCCCTACCTTTGCTTAGAGTCTGCTTTCACTAAACCTTCCCATATTGATCTATCATAGAGAAAAATATCTTATAATCTCAAAGACTTGTGCATCCAATAGTTTAAAATGAAATAATTATCTAACGCCCTTAAGTCCCCTCAACCACTTGGGCAATTTTAAACCCATTTTTGGCATGTCTCTACTATGAGGAGAATCTGCCCACTAAAGTTTCAAGACTGCGTCTAACTTAAATAGGAATTTATAACGCCCTTAACCCCAGCACCCAGCAAGTCAATTTCTCAAAACCCATTTGCCAGCGTTCTTTACTCAGGAAAACTTACCGTTTTAATGCAGTGGGTGATAGTTAAACATATATTTATCTATTGCCTTTGTAATCTCACATAGCATACTTGAGAATCTGTTTTCCCACAAAGCCATTTTGCTGGCTTCAATCATTATTCTAGAAAGAATCTATATATCAAATTTAAGACGGTGCAAATAAATAGTTAAAATACATGTAATTATCTAACTTCGGCCTGCAACAATTTAAGGGTCATTTTTGTAAGCATCATTTGGATCTATAAGAAGGAATCCTTTATTCAAGATTGTACATCCAAGTAGTTAAACATGGAAACAATTATTATTAGCTCCCAACCCCATACTTGCATTTCAGATTTCAGAAAATCCTTTCTTAGCTATTCTACTCCTCAGAAAGGTATAATACCAAATTTCAAGTCTATACGTTGATAGTTCAGAATTTCGTGATTAGTCAGTCAGTCAGTCAGTCAGTCAGTGAGTCAGCACTTCTCCTTCTATATACTGAATAATTTTCCTTATTGCAGATGAACAGACTGACTAGTAGATGATATGTGGCTATTAAGATGATATGGAATTTATTATAGAGAATCTGACAGCGAGGAGATGGCTACCAAATAATTATTATATTAGGGTTTCAGACTAAATAGTCAAGATATTAAAAGTGTGATTGGTCACCATGGCTAAATTATAACAAATATCTAGAGTAGTTGGTCCATAAAGGAGGATGTATATATCTATATGCTCTCTATACTGTAAATCTTCTCATAATTGCGTCTCAATGGTTTATTTCTCTAAATACTCTTGTGGAACATCTCTTATCGTTTTGAATATTAGAATTGTGTCTGTCGATAATACATTGATAATGTTTGAAAGGTATTATAGTGAGTCATGTGCTTTACCTCCACATCTAGGTGGGCCTGACAGTGGTCACTTTTCAACCTCTATTCTGTCTTAAATCTTCACAGTCAAAATTAAATGATGAAAGCATATAGGTATACTTTTTAAAAACTCTTTTCTCCTTGTCTGTATTTTCTCTCACTAAGATTTTTAAATTTTAGAATCTCATAATTTGAGCATATTTGACTTTAAAATACTAATAGTTGGTTATCATGATATTTTTCCTCAGAGCAGTTGCTTTGTTATAATTTTCTACTACTAAATATATTTTTGCCCCATAAAATAAAACCAATGCTATAAAAGTTAATAATTGAATTAATGACATCCAATAGCGTTAAATGTGTGGTTGAATATCTACCATAGGAAGTGGATGTTAATAACGCCTAGATATTCTTATTCTCAAGCATTATTTGAGGAATTTTGTAAAATAAATTTTAAAAAAATACATGTTTATTTCTTCATTTATGTATACATTCTCCTTCGAGGAAAAATAAATTAAAAATTCTCTCTTTAAATTGTACCGTCTTTGTGTTTCTTTATTTCATATTTTTTAAAACAAGGTAGAAGGAAAGCTTTGGACTACAGAATCAGTTTATTCAATATCGGTTCAGAGAATACTTTTTACCATTACTGGATGGTATTATATTGATTTCTGATCTTCGGAACAAGAAGGATTCGGATGATGCTTCTGGAACATATGCTCGGTGAATTACAAACAATGACGACTTTTAGTATGTTGAAAGAGTCTTTCCTCATTTGCAGCTTCAGGATGACACTGCAGCAAATAAACGATCCATCAGATGATTTGAATGGCAGGTGTGTGCTGTGAGGTCCTCATAAATATTCAGCTATTATTTTACAGAGAAGTCTTTCTTCAGAAATACATCTCAAAGTTCAACAGGTAAATTTTGAGCAACATAGTAACTGAGACTTTGAAGAAATGTATAAATTTAAGTAGTCATTACAGTATTTAAAGATTATCCAAACATTGAAATGACCAAATCAGTCAGACGGAATCTTTGTTTTGTTAGACCAGTACTGTACTGACTGCAGAACATGCTGTTTCTACACTACCTAGAATGATTACGATCAACATGGATGAAAAACCAGGTAGGTTTTGATCTACCTGGTGACATTTAAATGGCTCCACAAAATCTATCATACATGAGTCAGTAACTCAAAATGTACAGTATTTCTATAAAACTTTTGAACCTGATATTTATTCTTCCAAGTTGTACTAAAATATTTCTTAACAGATGCTTTTGATTGCTTGGCATTATTTCAAATAATGGTCTCATAAAATGCAACACTCATTTATCATCAGCTCTAATTTTTCCAATTTACAATAAAGATTAAATTCAAACAATTTTCTGATAGTACATCTAATTTGTTTCATCAATGCTTTTACTAATATAATTAGTGCTTTTCCTCTAACTGCTTTTAAGTTTTCAAAATATTGCTAAAATTTCACTTGTGTTATGATTTTACTTAAATTCAGTATTCATTTTAAATTTGATAGTTAAATATTAATATTTATTAGTGTGGGTCCTAAAGCATTTATAATCTTTGGTATGCTACTTTGTTAAAAGTACTCAGAACGTCTTTAATTTTGCTCTAAATAACATTTAAAATTTAAGTGTTCATTTATTATATTGAATTGATTTGTAAGAGAAAACCGAATCTTGTTCCTTGTCAGGATAGATTCATTAAATACAAATTTATACATACGTACATATATATATATAAATGCGATCTTAGGTTTGTTGTTTTGTTACGCTTTCCACTAAGACACAACTGATGTTAAAATTTATTTTACTGGCTGGAAATCCCCATTATGAGGGAGTAACATAGATATATTTTATTCCCATGAACCCTTTGGTCAATACGATTAGACATAAATTGAACGCCAAACTGAACAAATATGATTTTCGTTAAGGCGATCGTCTTCCTCCACAAGACATAGTATTACCTTTTATGATAATGCATGGCCGTGTCATAAGGCACCAGTAGTAAAATCTTGTTCAGTCAGTAGGCATCAATGTTTTGGATCACTTTTAAAATAATAAAGGCTTCAGTGTAGAAATCATTAAAGACAAATAATGTCTAAGTTTTACAGTTAGTTTATCCTATTTTCTTCTTATTTATGTTTATATGCATTTGCTAATAGTTATCCCATTCTAATATTATAAATGCGATATGCGTTGTTGTTACGCTTCACTAAGCCACTAGAGCCATTTTTAAAATTCACTACCCAATGGAAGGTGGTATCCTTGAAATGCTTTGCGGGTATATTTTGTTCCCGTGTTCACAAGACATTGAGCTGGGCAGTAGAATACTGGGGCATAAACAACATAGATTGGCCTAGATTATACATTTTGTCAATGCCGAGTTTAATAATTTCCACATTTGTGTCAAATAGCACAAACACCGTATGATTTAATATCGTTACTCAAAGCAGATTTTAAAATGTTTTATTAAATGTCGAGTTTATTGCATTACGTTTATTAAGTGCTCAAACAAACTTTGAAATATCTCCAAGTTGGTTGAATTCTCTATTACTCGTATGACAAATGAAAGAAAATTTAATGATTTTCTCTACATATAAAGATTTTTGAAAGGTGCAATTGTCTTTAAAACTCTGTAGTATTATGTAAATAAGTTTCAGTATAGATTTTACCTTGATTTATCAGGTTTAATGCTTTGAATTTATTTTTAAAAATAATTCCATTATGAGGCCCCAATTTTGTACGAAATTTTTCACTTATATGAACTTAGATGGCACATGTGAAATACCACAAGTCCATTATATGGAAGGCCATACACTGTCAGTAGCCGAATAAAAATTAGGAACTTTACACCAATGCATGCATATGTGCAGTTTTCTAATCCTCAAACCTTTGGAATAAGTACAAAAGGAGTACATGGTGAAGATGTTTTCAACAGCTAAAGCAAAATTACATGCCTATTTGACTTTCAATGAACACATCTACAGTAAACGCTAAAATAATTTAAAATAGGTTTTCAAATGATTGGAAGAAACTACATGATTTTGGAATGAGATTAGTCACGATGAATCAAGTAGTAATTTTTATGATGAAATTTATCGAGAATTGAACTGATTTTACCAGCATTTGTATCAAACATGCAGATCGTAATCATTAACTCCAGAACAAAGTCACGTTTTCCATCAGTATTAAAATATAAATCATGAGGCGTTGCAATCTTTTAGCGACATTTTTAGAAACTTATTAATCATCTGTCTCGAAAAACCAGATATCCTACCTGGCAGCAGTTACTGTGGCTATTTAGGTAAAACCTGGCTGACGGGTGGTCATGCACTGTATCCCGTTTTAAAGTATACAATTGAATATTTCCCATGAGGAGTCCCCATATGCAGTTTCAATTTAAAATGGTAGGATGTGCACTGAAAGTGTCTTTTGCTTTCCAGAAGAATTTTGTAATTTGTAGAGGCAGTGTAGATCTTATTACTCGATTTGATCAATATTGGTTTTCTGTGGCATTGTCATCAAGCACTGAAAATTTAAAAAGACATTGGCAGAGGATGGAAAGGAGGTATTTTCAATGGTTAATCATGTATAAAGAGACAAATACTTCATATCCACGGAGTTCTTGATTCCTTTAACTTTCGTGTATACTCACACCAATCACAATTAAATTATTATACTGATTGCAGCTTATGCAAAATCGTCTCACTTTAAATGCCATGGGCAGGCTTTGGATCACAAAGCTAGTCAGAATATGCTTGACGCAATATTTTAGAATTGTCATGAAGGGAAGGTACCTGGAGTTCCAATTCATTTTGTAATTAAGTGAAAATGTGATGCGATCTTGCTCAATTTGCAGGCTTTGTAAAATTTAGAATTATGAATAAATGTTGTTGACACTTAAGATGTCAAAGCCTAAAAATGACATTATCAATAAGAGTAACACTGAAATTTGGTGTGGGAAATGAATGTTTTAATGGATACAATCTTGGATGCAAACCTGAACACTTGTATCCCAGGTTCACCAGTTCGTTGAACTTTCAGGTGTCTTCATAACTAATTCGTCTAAACTGTGCAATTGTCTTGTAAAATCTCGATGCTCCTCTGACTATGTAATGGAACAGGACTTCAGATAAAACGCTGCAGAATATGCATGGGTACCACTATTTTAACAGATCATCAGGAAAGAGGAAAATCTTATCATATATCAATTCTAATTATCCCCAGACCTACGTTTCATTCATGATTTCAATTCAAACCTCAGTTTGCTGTTCTATTTATAAAAGCATAAGTGTATTGCAGGTATGAGGTGCATTTGAAAGATGTTTTTCTTATAAACAGCTATGTAATATCTGTTCTCTGTCCTGTGCCAGAATCTTCATATTTGCCTGAGAGACATCTAATATAGTAACCATTGAGATCATAGAATAATATTATGTTTGAGCTCTTTTAAAGAGATTATTGACACAGATACTTTCTAACTTTAAATTATTAATGGCTTGTTTATTGTATGAATTTTGTTGTAATTATTAATAAAGTATCTTTCCACAATTTTAACTAAGCTCAGTTTGTATTTATTCTATTGTCAAATAAAAATATCCTTTAATTTACTCGATTTGACTTTGAGCTATTTAAAGACATCAACGTGACAAGCCACAGAGTAAAGCTAATCTCTTATATATATATTATATAATAACACTTAAATTAGTCTACTTATAATTCAGATCTCCTTTATTCTTTATAACATCTAATTCGTCCCTAATACCTTATTTTGTGCGAGCATCTCTATATTATTTTCTAAATGTAAAGTATGTTGGTATATTATACCAGTTCTTTGAATAACCCAATTTTAGTCAGTTACTGGTCTATAAGATGATATTATAAGATCAGTAATTTTTCATGTCCTTCTTAATAGAGTTTAATATTCCCAAACAATGATGTATTTCTGCATAAATATACGTTTAATTTCTAAAGCTTATAAAATTAAACTTAAAATATGCGTGCATTTTACCTTTGGGGTTTTTACCTTTGCACGTGCTTGAATGCGCAAATTTCAAATCAAATTGAATTTGCGCAATGATTTGGCTCGAAATTTTATTTATCTAAATTGTTAGCCAATACAACGTGTAGATAACAATATATAAAAAATACACGATTATTTGATAGTACAGCATTCGTAAAATCATCAGAAAAGATGCAACATGGCAAGTACAAAGCACAGGTGACAGACTGCTGCAAGAGCTCGAAAAAGACAGAACTACAATCGAAATCTGCATTAGAATACGTTATGTTTACGATGTAACGTTACTTCCTAGCCAGTTGCCTGCAGCCCCTCTCTTCTTCCTCGATACCCCTGGCGAAAAGACGCGCCACAGGCCCTCTCCTTCAAAGCGGGTGATAGATAAGGCACTCCTATGTCAGCTGCTGTCCATTCTATACCACCTAACACGAGGCAGTGCTACACAAGGGTGGATATGATAGCCCGTTCTTCTAAGGGGAAATACCAGAAATTGTGCACTATGCGTCGGATGAAAGGAGTGAATATTTACGCCTCACTATTCAGCTACAAGAGGGCTTTTGGCGACGGATCTTGAAATTTTGAACCATGGTCAAGTGACATATTTAACACGCATCAGCCTCAACAGCACGACGGGTCTTGTGTGGAACTATGCTCGACCTCGTGACACGACACACACAGTCATGAGTTCGTTACCTTGACCTCTAGGCTACCGTGGCCACGTACTCTGCGTCGGAGTGATGTGTCTTTTTATGGCCGTCCATATTATAAGGGCTGAGGTCTTCTCTCAGCCCCGCCTAGAGGTGTGGGAGGAAGGGAAGGATGACTAGCTATGTTAGTTAACCAATATATTTATTGAACACACAAATTATCAACAGACAGAATTTTATAAATTCAAACTAGAAGAGATGTTCCCAATATGAGGGTAAATAACGAGATACGCGAATTACGAGAAGGTTTTAAATACTGATCCTCTTATATATATACATCAGGATCAAATACACTGCCCTAAGTATCTGAGCTAGAATTTAACTATATGACTAATCGTCACTTTAATGCTGAAAGGCACTAAACATAGAATAATACCTGATCGGTGGCAATCTATCCTTCTCCTTGGATTCTTTATATCTCAATATCTCTAGCTTGAAAACTTAGACTATATATATCTGACCTAATCTGCATAATCACGTTTGCTCCTTCAGAGGGTTCGTTGTGAGTAAACTAGAATTGATACATTAAAGATTTCCCTAGAGGATTAAAGGAAGGACGCGGATAGATCCGTCACAATATGACATCCGACACGTGGCAACAAGAGGGCCGTGAACCATACCGGTCCTTATCTCGAAAAACCCAAAGTATTTGGGACTATGTCTTGGGATGCTGTATGCAGGTCCATGCTTTTTCCAATTAGAAAATGAAGAGGTGTGCGAAAGCTCCACCCAGAAAGTTTATAGAGCCAGATTGGAAAGTGATCAGGAAGAGCAGCCAGACCAACGAAAAGGTATGAAAAGGAAAAAGAAGCGAACTTTTGCTTCTCTATTTTTTTAGAGGATATTGAACATTACGAAGTCCAGTGGAGAGTGTCTACACAACGACAATACCACAAAGTATCCGATACCTATAAGTGCAAATTCACACTTACCTATAGATACGATAGCTATATGTGATAACTTATGCTTAAAAATTGTTAGTAAAAAAATAATTTCACTAAAGCTGTGTGATGCATCTCTCTACCCCAAAATTAAACTAATACGGGGTACTACACTACGTAACAACGGCCTAGATGAGATTTACAATGGCACATGTCTTCCATAATTTTCAAAAAATCAGGGAAAGAAATGGAAGTAACGAGGATATGGTGATTTGTGGATGTCTTGTATTCAAAACACATCATTAAATTACTTTACTTAGAATGAGAAAGATAAAAGGAAGAAACTGTCCGAGTTTCTGTTCTTAATAAAATTTTAAGAATTTAGAATCATCCTTATCCTAAGAGTACGAATCCCCCAATTTTCTTAAAATTCGTGATCGAACAAAAAATTCGTTAAATTCGTGCACCGTGTTACTTCAAAATCGTATAAAAAAGACAGTGTAAAAAAGAGTAGGGTGTACTTTCCATCCTGAAAGTTTTGTTCATGAATTCGTCAAAAATGGTCAGTAACGCATTTAAACTTCTTTAAGACACTCCTTAGAATTTACAAAATTGTTTCGAGAAAAAAGAAAAGCAGCCCAGAAAACAAAATTACTAATGATGAAATAAAGGCAAGGTGTATTCATATGGAGGGTCTAAAAACACTTTTTTATATGATATTTGTTATAATTTATAACCTTTGTGATAAGTAATATTTTTTAAAAACATTTTCGTGAATATTTACTGATAAAATAACACACACACACATAAATATATTTTATATTACACATTTCTTAAGCTCTAAGATACTAAGGATATATATATATATATATATATATTACCTGCTTTTCTACGTAAAACTTATTTTTTAATGCAATAAAATTTTTCTAGTGTGATTTTTATGTCTCTAATTTGTGTTTCAACAAACCATGTATTTAGACGAAAAGAAAAACATTTTGACTATAAAACTGATACAAAAATTTTTAAAAAAAAGAATTTGAAACAAATATATGATAATGATACATTTTTAGGAAAGGTTTATTCTTTTGATGTAAAGAGGTTTTAGGGTTTCTTAGCAGTATAATTTTGATTTTAAATCTTTAAATACATTTTTCTCGAAACAGATTTTTCCATATTTTATAGCACGGTAAACATAACCCGAAAATTCTTCAAATTATTGCCTTAAACTTTGTATCATTATTTATTATTATAGTATGCATGTTGCGAACCACAGATTAAGAAAAAAAAACAGTATATTTACTTTTGTATCAATGATTTTATTTGTGATAAATGAAAAAGTTTTGAAACATTTCCATTTTGAACACTTTTTGAGCCCTACTTTTGTGATAAATTGAAATTATTCATAGATGATATTTCTTTGCACAGGTAATTGGTTTCTTAGTAAAATTTTAATTGATTTTTTTTATTTTATGCACTAGAATTTATGCTACATTGTTTGCTGCAATGCGCAAAAAATTTTGACTAATTTTGACTTAAAATTGTCCATTTTCTTAAAAAAAATCACTTGAAACATTTTTTTTTTTTTTGCTATCTTTTTAACTATAAAGAAGTTTTCTTATAGTTAAGCAAAAAATGAGTTTAAAAAATGTTCTCAGCAATATTTCAACAAAATGTCCCCACAACTAGTCAAAAACCATTCCTTAAGTACCGTAATAATTTGATACATCATAAGCAAATGTTCCCTTTATAAAATAGAAATATTATTCCTCATTTGTTCAATAAAACTTTCTGTTTGCATGTTTGCAATACAGTATTAGTTTTTTTAATAACTAATAATTCAATTTTTTAAACTGTAATTTTGTTTTTTAGAAAGCTATAGAAAAATTATTTCTAAGCGTAGAATATTCATCGATACAATAAGCAAGTTGCATTTATCTTATTTGTACATAGTTTATAAGTTTCACTGCTTTGTAATAGTTCGCTTTCTTCTGGACACTACTTTCTTGAACTCAGGTGAATTTTTTCCTTAAAGTTTTCTCTAGCATACTTTATTATTTGATACTAACATTCGAAAAATACAATACAATACAAAATTTTAAATCCATTTTCTCAGACTAATTCTTTCATTTTTTGGTGAAATCTCACTCGAACTGTTGCAATTTCTACACGCCACTACTTCTCCACCAGGAATTTACTCAGACAGAAGTATTGACGAAACTTTTCCGTTCCACAGCTCACACAACGATGCTCCAAATGAAATTACAGACCAACTGTAAATGGATTAATGTCGAGAAAGCTTCTCCATTAAAGAAATGCCTTAAAGACGAAATGGATGACATAACTCACCAATCTCTATTAGTACGTCTGTTCTCTAGCTATTTAAACTGATTTTCTACTCTATGATCATTTCTGAAAGAACTGGAGCCATAAGTCTGCATTCAGAAAAAAGCTAAAACGTTACAACATACCCCAATTCCCACTTCAAACTATGAGAATAGCATTTTAATATTTTGAAAGATTAGAAAGTGATGATACGTCTTTTTCAGTACGATTAAAATACCCTCGAAATTTAAATAGATTTATGTGTAGAATTAATGCACAATTAATTTAAAGTATTAGTTTTATTTCTTAGAATGTCTAGCATTTTAGAAAGTTTATTCTTGTGTAATAATTTTTACATATTTTGTATCAGAGAATTCTTATGAACTATTATACATTACTCTTGTTATTATCGTAAAGTATAAAAGATTTTAAATAAATTTACCATTAATCTTTGCATTTTGTTATACACTTAAAATACTCATTACTCATTACATTAAAACTGTATCAAAAGTTTAAAATCCGTTGTTATTTTATATATCAGAAATATTTCAGTTTTTTTAAGGAACAGGATGCTTTGGAAATTCATAATCTCTATTATGGTTGAAGGCTTATTTATTTAATTTTAAAATATATATTAATTTAATTTTTTAAAATAAGTATTATATATATCTATGTGTGGGTGGGAGAAAGAGAGAGAGAAAGTGTGTGTGAGAGTGTGTGCGTGTGTGTGTCATCCGGGTACCCAGGACTGAAGACTAATTGCAAATGACTAGCACAATTTTTTTTTGTATACATTAAGGTAAAATTTCAATCTAACTATGTAGTTGTTTTTAAAATATCCTGAAGTATATTATATTTATACAAAATTCATAAAAAATAGTCTTTGTTATTTAATGTCTTCAAAGAATTTATTATTAAAAAAAGGATTTATAAAAATAACTAACTTTACATTAAGTTATTTAGATATTATCTTTCTTTTTCATTTGCTAATATGAAAAGTTTTTTTTTGAAAAAAAAACTATGAATCGTTACCCTTAAAAACATATTAGTATAACAATTTTTTTATCTGTCATTTGATTTTTGCTGCTCATAAAACAGTTGAAACAAAAACAACAAGTTTTTGGATCTATTTCCGCACTGGATTCAAAACAAGATTATTTACTCCATCTTTGTTTCTTCCCACTTTAACAACTTACTTTCAGATAAATTTATTTTCGAAAAATATCTCTCAAGTTTCGCCGTTCTTAGAATAATTTTTCTGAAAACAGTTTATTAATAATTGGAATATATCATTCATCATGATAGTTACAGTTAAAACTTAAGGAATCCAAATTCCATTTTTATCAAAAACCTACATAAATAAGGGTCTATATATGTAATCCAATACTCTTACGCACAACAACTTCATAACGACAATGTACTTAAATAAATTCATATCATTGAAAAGGTCACATGACCGACCGTGAATGAAACATTGTGAAATTCCAAAACTTTTTAACAGCGAAATCCATGGAGTATCGATCAGAACTCACGTTTCTTCCTCAATAAATCATCAGCTCGCCGTGTTCCTTTGAAATCAAGTTTATCGATGCGGTAAGGTATCGGTGAAATGGTTTCGCATTATCCGTTACTCCCATGACGAAGCTTCGTTAAAGATGAAGCCTCCATTTGATAGGAAACGGTATCTTTTCCCTGCGAGCAATGTTATATGCGTGCTAGTTGAGGCTCAAGAGACACTACTGTGTGTGTTTTGTGTATCTTTCTTAAGTACTCAATCAAAGGTGTACAGTCGTTCCAGATCTTGGAATTGAAAATGGTCAAATTTATTTTAAATGCTGAATAAGGAAGAAAATGCATGAAAACATTTTGCATTTGTGAGACTTGTATATATACTATGTGTTGAAAATATATTATTTATTCATTTTTATTTTTAATTACTTATCACAAATTTTAAACTTCAGATGGCAACTTTAGTAATAAAATTGTATTATTATTTTTCAATTACTATTTAGTATTTTGCGAATGGCAACACTAGTTTTCGTGTTTCGATTGTTGTTATGTTTAGATTAAATGTTAAAAATAAAGTTCTTTTTGATCTGTGATCTTCGAAAAGATTTATCTTTTTTATTTCAAATTGCTATAGCCACCGTAGCAAGAGCTTTAATTAAAACTACTTCGATTTATAAGTGTGGTAAAAAGTGATTTGGTGTCCTTATAATATTTTTGAAAGCTAAGAAAATTATAGTTCAGATTTTCTTTTGAAGCTTTAACATTTTTTGGCACCCGAACAGGTACACCATGCGTTGTTTATGCGTTTATTGTTTTCTGTTTCAGTAATTAATTGCTAATAATTAAATAATTGTAGCAATAATCAAACAGACCCTAACGCAAGATTTTTATTGTTGAAATTGATTGTGTTTATTTGCATCACACTATAAAGCAACACGAGGGCTGCTGGTGACGGACCTCGTAATTTATTACCATGGCCATGTAAAAAGGACAAATACTGAGTTGCCACTACCTTTCTAAACTTTTGCACCACACCAATGGGAGGACTTTGAGTCTCAACATATTTAACGTGCATCATCCCCTTTACAAGGTGGGTCTTTAGTGGCACCAGGATTCGAACCAAAGGCAGTCGATGGTAGACAGCCACGTTGTTCTGATTGTTTTCAACATATCGACGATAGACTCAAACATCAACATCATACTAACAATAGGAATCAGGACTTGAACTCATGGCATGCCAGCCATGAGTCCCTGACCATAATCTCTATGCTACCGCTGCCACCCTTATTTTCGAAATCAAATAAAAGGAGTCCCCTTTGAGTGCTGATGGAGTATTCGGTATCGGAGAAAAATCACAAGATGCGTGCTAATGAGTTATCTGCTCAAAAAAAAGTTTTGTAGCGTTTTCTTAAATCTTTCTTAAATTAAAAGATTAATTTAAAAATGATTTAAAATTTTAACGTTAATGGATAGCTATATAAAAGTAAAGTATTTCCAATTATGAAAATTTTCACTCAAATCTCGGAATTGACTCCAACATTTTACATTTATTTCCAATCAAGATATTCAAAATTACAATAATTAAAATTATTGTAATAAATATAATATTACCTTATCATATTGTTAGTTCATCTCTTATTTTTAAAGGCTATTACTTAAATTTTCTGTCATAAAACATACTGCTGAATCCTCTTGAGTGCATGTTGAAAACACAGGTTCCAATCCAATCACCGAAATAAATAGGGATTGCAATACCGGGATACCAAACACCTGTATTTTGAGTCATTCGTACAATTTTAGTTACCATTAAGTATATTAAACAAGTTAAAATACAGTTTTTTCGGTATTTACTAGAGATTTTTAAAATTGTCTTCCGGATATGTCCAGGAAACTCCAACATAGCAAAATAGTAACATTTTTGTTTCCATGTCTCCTTAACGGTTGACTTTAATTAGACTGAATATAAAGTTGCATCGTACAATCAAGATAAGTGATAAAATATGTGAATCCTACAAGAAGGCGAGCCAAAACTAACCTATTACGGCTCAGAGCGATACTGCACACTCGCAGGATTCGTAATCTGATATTCGTATCTGTGAAAACAAGGTTGTAGTTGTGAAGAATGTGCTTAATATTTCGATATTTTTTTAATTGGTTCGGGTTTGAGATTCCACCCATTTTATTACAAACCGAGTGTTATAACCACCATACTGGCTGGGTGGCAAATTTTTCCTTTTTATCTTTGTATATCAGTTACATCGAACACCATTGAGACACTAGGGAAATATAATTATTCTTCGTGCAATTTTTTTTCTTTCTTTATAGAAGTAATGCAAATTATTAAAAAAAAGCAAGCTATTTAAATAAAACAAAATATTTCTTGAAAACTAACTGAATATATTTTTAATTTTCAGCCTTACACTCACATGATGATTATATAATTTTAATTCTAATATCCCTAAAATTAATAATCACTGAGAATAAAACTCGAAGATTGTTTGAAAAAACCAAGTTGAAGAAATATAAGTAAGTTTAAAAACTCATTATTTTCTTTATAAAAGCTGTGGCCACTAATTAGTTATAAATAAAAAGAAATTTCTTGATAAGTACCATCAGAAAGAATTTTTTTTTCTTCTTTTAGGAGTTGAAAAACCATAAAATTTAATCTCTATTATGGAATTCGAACAGGAATATAAATAATAGTAGAATGCAATAAAGCTCTCTTTTAATTAGTTCTCTTTTTTCACCATTAAAGTTATTATTCAAACTTTCATAAAAAAAAAATTGTATTGTATTCTCTAATACGAACATAATTTTGGTTTTCTCTTTTAAAACTCTTTTTTTTTAAAAAAAATACCAAACATTTTGGATTGATTAATTTGCACTTACCTTCAGAATTAGGATTTAAAAAATTTTTAATGATTTTCCTTGGGGTTTTCTTACTGTACCTGATTATAAATATTTATAACACGGACACAAGTCAAGTGATAATTTCTTATGGGTTTTGGTCTAGTAATTACTAAAATTTATTTTTTTTATAATTTTTATAAATTTCCCTTCATACATTAATTTCTCAAAATTCCTTACGTTAAATGTAAGGGGAGAGAGATTTTAATTTGCTAAGTTTAATTGCCTCAAAAATTTGAATTTTTAGTGAAATTTTCAAAAACAGAAAACATGTTATTAAATTCAGTGCTTTTAAACCCTGCTTAATTGGAATAAAAAGCAATTAAAAACTCGTAACTTCTTTGTCTTGTTTTTCTGTTTGTCTTTCACATTGGTCTGCATTTCTACGAAAATTTGCAGTCTTTCATTTTTACTCATATCACATTTTCGTATTTTCACTCATTCTGTACATTCAAATAAGAGAGTGTAACTCGTCGATAAATGTATTTCATCAATTGCATCGCATATTTGTCTGTAATGGATCATTAATGAAAATCCATTTCTGAAGTTTTTTATATGATATACATAAAAGAGCTTAAAACAATGTTTCTCTAAAAGAAAAAGAAATTATAGTTAAAAAAAAACTAAAAAAACACGCTTTTCTAATTAATTGAACCAAGCTGTAACTTAATCTTCTAGTCGCCAAATCTAGAAATGGGATCTGGAATTAGTCGCCAGCTGCGGCATGGGATCTGAAAATGGGAAATCGTTAATCCTGATGATCCTGATCAGGACTATGAAACAAAATTACAAAATTATTGTATTGTCATCGGTCCTGGACAAGTGAGCAAAATTTCGATTTAATCTGACCTTTTAAAGTGGGTAAAAATATGGAGTTCAAAATTCCGTTAAATACAAGTGAAACTTAAAAAAGGGTGTTAAAAAAAGTCATTCACCACAAAACCATATTATTTGAAATAACTTTTTAATATTAATACTAATCCAATGCAAAACTAAAATAAAATTTCTACTCAGTATAAACTTTCATATATATGTAGAAAAGTAAAACACCGCGACACAACTAATCAAAATTACACCTGCTTCTAGATTTAAATGTTGCTGAGTAGAAATTTTATTTCAGCAGAAGTGGGCATTAAGTCGGATCGACGGGTGGACCATCAACACATTTTGGGGTAACAGCCTATTCTTAAGGAATCCGACTACCCTAATTTTGCCAAAAATTGACAATTTTTTTTATGACTTTATTTCATAGACCATCTTATTAGCTTTACAAAAATACTAAATTTACCATTTTCCGTTCATTAGAACAAACACTACAAGTGTTTTAGTAAAAGCAGATGCCATTACTTTAAGCAAGATACCACACTTTAAAAGCGTTTTACTCGAAATCTGATTTTTTGAAAATAATCAAACGGGGTCAGCGCGATTGCTGAAAAAGTTTTGAAAATAATTAACTGAAACTTTTTGTGTAAGTTCTGTATAATAGTAGAAGTGTTTTAACTCTCAGATTTATTAATCACTGTTTTATTACAAAATTTGCAGTCCCTTATGTGAATATAATCACTTTTTTTAAGCAATTTCATATAGTAACTGAGATAAAGTGCTCTAGTTTTTGTAAAAAATTAAAATATCTCTTATCCTGGTGGTCATTTCGACAATGAATAACATAGCAACACATCAGAGTTGAAAAATTGAAAATTTGTTTATAAACCTTTGGTACAGAATGGGTCGCGTTTATGTTATTTTTTGTCAATTTTTACCCATTTTTTCCCATTTTAGTTATAATAATTTATTTTTCTCTTCTTAATTTTAGCCTATTTTTCTTTAAATATACTAAAAAAATCTAAAAACAACAAAAAAATCCACATATCTCTATTTCTTTAAAAAAACGTTGCCGCAACCGGTCAGATACCTTAATTTTAGACGCACATACTAAAATAAACATATTTATGGAACACCGACATCAGCTAAACTAGAGAATTGGCTTTCCACAATGTGACTGTAATATCTTAAGAAAATAATTCGATAAATGTGTAGACGACACATGTAGCTTCATTGGAAGCACATGGTGATGGTGAATACTTTCCTTACCGCTGTAGAGGGGGGGGGGAATGATCATTGCGATGACCGATCGCCGACTGAAGAGGAGAATAAATGTTCATGATCACATCTTCCCATGATTGGCTATTGAGACATCATCCCACACCCAGCGTTTCCACGGGATTGTCAAAGACGTAGTTATTGCTGTATCGATAATACGGGACCCCCAACTTAATGGGGTCTCAGCATGTGTAAGCAAAACAATCATGTTTCTAATACAATCCTAAATGATACAGGACTCACTAAGGACTAGCTACGACATTGGGGATTGTATTCTTGTTTTGATGCCATGTCCCGAGATGGCGTGGGACTCGGAAGCGAACCAATTAAGTACACAGGGTGGCCATAATTAAACTGCAAGTGTTCAAGGGGTGCTGGAAGGAAAGCCACTGGGAATATTCCAGTAAAATTTGGTATCTATACGTTTCAGAACATGTGCAAGTCAAATATTCAAAGAAAATAATCTCCATTTTCACCCGATAGAGGGCGCTGTACCGTATTTCAAAGCTCACCGGTGGCATATACAATTTCCAAAACTGATAGACAGAGCATAATGACATTCTAAGAGGCAAACGCGTCATCAATTTGCTGCGCCGCTGTTGATACTACGAGAATACGGCTCCAATGTTACCCGGATTCCCGTCAGGTTTTACGGGACGCCGCCATCTTGCACCTGGAATAATGCCCAGTTTTCTCCTGTTTCTTCAAATTTAGAAATCATATTTTTCAATCCATTGACACACACTCATTGGACCTCTTTTAATCGTTTTATACGCCGGTATTTTCAGAGTAGCTGAATAATTGCTACCATTCTGAAAGAATATCTCCACTAACAATACGCGTTCCTTCTTATTCAGAGTCATGATTGACCATTATTCAATGTGGTCTTGTTTTCATACAGTTCGATGGGCTTAAAATTTGCATATATGCCGTCGATAAGCTTTGAAACACGGCATAGCGCATCATTGGGTGAAAATGGCGATTTTTTTTTCTTTGCATATTTGACTTGCGCATGTTCTGAAACGTGTAGATACCAAATTTCACTGGAATATTCCCAGTGGTTTTCTCTCCAGGATCTCTTGAACACTTGTAGTTCAATTATGGCCATCCTGTATAC
>BMAO01025103.1:0-64621 GCA_019973975.1 Trichonephila clavata | reverse complement strand
ACTGATCCATGGACAGTCGCAATGTTCCTGGACCCAGCGCAGACGCAGTTGGCGATGACGCTTGGTCAGCAAAGGCACACGAGTGGGACGTTTGCTGCGTAGCCCCGTGTCAAACAGTGTCCGCTGAACAGTGAGCTCCGATACTATTCTACTTGGCCCTGCATTGTATTGGGCTGTCAGCTGAGCCACTGTCTGGCTCCGGTTTTGCTTCACCATGCGAGACAGTCTCCGACGACCTTTTTCTTTGATAGCGTGTGGACGTCCAACACCATGTCGCCTACTGCTGGTTTCACCGTCATTTATCCACTTTGAATAAGTACTAACAACTGTAGATCGCGAACAACCCATGAGTCGTGCAGTTTCAGAAATACTTGTTCCGAGCCTTCGAGCCATTACAATCTACCCTCTATCAAAGTCGCTTAGATCCGCAGTCTTTCCAATCACACACAGAAGTAAGGGAAAGAATGAGATTCTTCAGACTCTCCAACAGCAGTTAAATACCACTTCCACCTGATAACGTGCCTTTCATGTCATCCAGGCGAGTTCATTGCAAAATGTAGTGGTGTTCATAATGTTTTGGCTCTTGAGTGTATATTCATATTTACTGTACTTATATATAAAAAAAAATTACATCTATATTGAATTGCGTCCACCTTTCTATTTCTTTTCCTTTGTAATTCGAAATTTTTTATAAATCATATAACAATATTACCACATTTATCATACAGTTCACTAAAACAAAACAAAGCAAAAAATACTTTTAAATACTTTTTATTTCTAATTATAACGTTATTATTATCAAAGGAATTTAAGGTACTATGTGCAAAATAATATTTAATAACAAGCCATGAAAAAATTTCATCAATATTTTTGCTTTTGTTATAAGCAAATATTTTTAGAAATGTGTGCAGTTTCTTAAATAAAAGTTGGAAATTTGGAAGAAAGAAACATTTTTATTTCAGAAGCAAATATTTACAATTACATTTTTCTTCAGATATAATTGTCTAAGCCTTCTTAAATTTCTCTGCATGGATTTGTGCATTATAAAAAATTTCTAAGAGGCATATCAATCATTTTCATAAAAGGGTGCATAATAATTCATGAATTATTGCAATGGAAGAAACTAAGACACACTAAACGTACCTTCTCTTCTGTAAGGGGTTTGAATAATAAATTGTTATATTTTTACATCTTTGTAAATCATTGTATTATTAATGAAAAAAAACTGGATGGTATCAGAAGCTCGTTTGTAATTTTATTACTTAATTTAACATGATCTTAATCAATTCTATAGATTGTACTACTTCCTCTCGTGAAGTTGGTAGAAGGGGAAAAGAAGTGGGAAGTCCCTGACCTTCCCCCCAGGGTCTTCTTAAAATTGGTGTGAAAACGAGTCAAATCCTTCTGTCACCTGCATGGTGCTCAAAGCTACGGCTAAGGACAGGCGTACAATTATAAATTTTTTTTTTATGAATTTCGTGGGCTTCGATCTGACCTTCCCGATCAGATGGCATTAGTAATATACTTCTTCCAGAGAACCCACGTTCCCTTTACCTTTTGCAATTATGTTTATTAAAATATACTAATCTCTCTCTCTCTTCTAGTTTTATATATAATACTCTTCTGAGATACAGTCGATAGGAGAGATAGGATAATATATATATGAGCTTAGGCCACGAACAGGAGAGCTAAAGTAAAATCCTACAAGTCTGGATTAGAATTTAGTCATATTGTAATGGTCTTTGGTCTGTGCGTCTAAATGTGTAGGAGGATTGGAAGGAACACTAGCTATAGTTCAACAAAATAATCTAGTTTATTCACAACATTTAGCACCACACAAATTCAATCGATACAGTCCAAGAGATGCTCCCAATTAATCACTATGCAGACAATAAACGAGGTAAGCGAGATATGAGAAAATTAGCTATTTAATCTGGATTTAATCTCAGTGATAATTCGACGCTTTAAGTTATTCAATTAGCAAATATTAAAAATCCGCGATTCTCATTCAATTTGTTTTATCTCTGCTCCGATAGCAGTCTAACCTATCTCTCTCCCTATCTCTCTCTCTCTCTCTCTCTCTCTAACCTGAAAACCTAGACTATGTATAGTAGTTTTAATAAACATAATCGCGTTTTCTTCTTCGAAGAGGAGTTTTATAATAAAATAATTTTTTAAAGACCAGAAATTCCCTAAAAGAACAATTAGTGGAAGGAGGTCAGATAGAACCGTTACAATATTAATGTGCAATTCTTCTCGGTTGTTGCATCATTTATATCTCTACTGCTGTATGTTGATTATATGTTCTTTCTTTTATATATTTTTTTTGTTATATCTTTCTCAAATGAGAGTTTGTATTATAATTTATTTAAATTAAGGAATTATTATGCTCTTTGTCTTGTAGATTTAGTTATATAAATCCCTGTACACGTTGTACATAATCCGAAGTAATAGCCGAACAATGCAATCCTTACGAACATTTCTGAACTAATATGTGCTATTATAGCATATCAAGAGGAATTGTTTTCTCCAAAATAAAACAAGCAGAAAATAGCAAAAAAATTTTGCCTCGTTTGAAATACATAAAGAGTAGCATAAATTTAAATTTAATTCGATGCTTTTATATTTGAAATATCTACAAATTTTTTAGATATTTATAGATTTGTTGATCCTCGTGAATTTAGCCATTTTACGTTCTTCATTAAATTCCAAAAATCTTTATAAACTGATTTTTTTTTGCTAGTAGTGAAAAAACACTAAAAGAAAAGTTACTCAAGCTTCGAATTACAGGTATTGTATTTAATTAAACTTCATTGTTTTTAAATATCCATTGAGTTTGAAATTGCATTAATATTTTCATCCTCATTTTTACTTAACATAATTCAAGAAGCATCAAAGATGTGTTAATAAAATAAAACAAAATTTTTCTGTTATTAATTCTCAAAAAAATTGTTTGTTGTAGAATTGTAGAGATTTTTTTTATCTCAAGTAATTAATGTTCTAACAAGTAATAAAAATCGATCGTTTAAATATATGGTGGTTATTTTTTCTAAACATCAGTTATGAGGGCTATAATTACCACTCATAATAAAAAATGAAGATAAATCTTTCAAATTAAGATAAAGTTTTTAACTTGGAGCAATATTTTTGAAAAAAGTTAGGAATAATATATTAAGCTCTTAGACATGATAATCGAAATGATATTTTAACGGTTACAAATAATCAGTTTTCGTCATGTTACTAAACGGAAATAGTCATCTTACTTCAACTGAAGTAAAAATACTGAACAGATAATTGCAAATTAACTGTTCGTACTACTTGTTTCTTTGGTTTTTAAAATTCGAATTACATAGCAAGATTTAGGGTTTTTAAAAGCTGTCGCAATCGAGACTAAGTTTTAAATAATTATTCTCTTTTTATTATTTCATCGTAGACATAGTTAAATTTCACATAAAACTTGAGAATTATTAAAGAAATGATAAAATAAAACTGAGATCCTATGCTATTACTCAGGCATCACGCCAGTTTTGGATACGGCTGTTTTTTAAAATAGTTCTTCACCCCAAATAATCGATGAATATAGGTAAAAAAATCGTTTGGATGCTTAAAATTGTAATCATTGTCGATAGACTGATTTTTTTTCTCGTTCGTTGAGTGTAGGCTCTATTGAGTGCTAACAATTTTAAATGCATTGGTGAAGTTAGAAATCGCGGAGGTAACTGACATAGGACTTGCCCTCTAATGGATCATCATTAAAATACTTCAAAATTTCTCTTTGTGATTATTGGGTCTCAAAAGAATCTCGTAATGTTAATTTAGTCACTACATTTTCCGTTTTTCTACTGCTTCCTTTGGTTAAAATCGCTGTATTTCAGGCCTCATTTTTGGAATCCTTTTTCCTGATTCCTTGTTACCATTATTTAAGCACTTCTCATGTATCAATAAATTCAATTTTACAGCAATTTTAAGAGTATATTTTTTTAGACCACTAAAATATCAAAGTTGAATATATATATATAATTCATTTTTAATAGTCATTTATAGGCGATAATTTTTCTTTAGGTATATTATTCCATAGCAAGGATGAGGAAAACTGAAATATAATTATTATTTAAAAAACTACCAGCTAAAAAATGTTTTAGATTTTTTTTTTCTCTTTAATTTTTGAATAACTTTTACCAATTTTTAGGGCATAAGTATCCAGACTATGGTTAGAATACGCGAAAATAAGTTTTGAGCCATGCATGAGATAGGTAATTTTATAATCAACTTAAAATGCATGACGCTATTTTATAATGAGCTACATGCTGCTTTCTTCAAAATTTTTGCTAAAAAAGAACTAAATATTTCATTTTTTTAAATTCGAAAAAGTATTCAGTTCAACGCCTTTCGTGCCGTAGTTAGGAACGAAAGGAGAGGAACTGGAGAATGTTGTCCCTTTCTCCGGAATTTTAAACTCTCCAGAAAGATGCCACAGCGCCAAACTAGGCTAACGCCCCAGGAGCGTCTGCGCAACTCTGGGCATTTGAAGATCTAAGCCTTTAATCAGTTTCGGATCGGGGAGTAAAATAGAGGATGCTATTGATCGAGCCAGGCGAAAACGGATCATATATTCCTGATTCAAAAAAGATGTTTTGAAATATTCAAAATAATTGTTTAATGTTTATTCAATGTAAAGTTCATCCAATGCGACATAAGAACTTTAGACTTAAAGCTTCTCTTAAGTTCTAAATATTGCTTATCCAAGAAAATGAGTAAAAGTGGATGGAGCAATTTGATAATTATTCCCAATCTTACATTCTTTTCCAGATGCGAATATCAAGGACTGAATACTGGTAAGTGCGCTGCATTATATTTTTACTTTCTTTGCTCAATTCATTAAGAAAATGTCAGTTAATTTTAAAATTTAATCAAAGAAATGCTAAATGCATTTTTTTCTGTAATTAGTCGTCTTGTGAAAGTATTGAATTAAGTAATATGACAGAATATTCTATACGAATGGTCACTACAATCATATTATTGAAATTCTATGTAAGTACAAATTTGCTTTATTCTTAATTTAAATTTCAAATTTTTTTTCATTTGTGTAAAATTCGAATTTGCGTGCATATAAATAAATCATCTAAGTGTTTCAGAAATAAATATAGTTTTAAGGTATTGAAGTATTCTATTATAAAAAATATGAAATGCAATAATTGAACTGAATTTTTAATACATAAAAGATGTAAAATCTTGCAAATTTTTTGAAATTCTAATGAGATTTATTTGAAAGCATTTTAAATGTTACAACCACTGATTGTATTTCAACTGATTATAACATTCTTCAAATTGTGCATTTCACAGCACATATATATAAATATATATGAGACTCCCTCTTATTTATACTTACTTTCCCTTTTGTAAGTTTGATTTTATTCTGATGTCTTCGAAATGAGACTTATTTACTTACTCTCAAATTGAGAATGTGAAAAAAAAAACTATTAAAAAATAGTTTCAGTTCTTGCTTTGTATTGTGTATGTCTGCTGTTAAAAATTCTCTCTCTGAAGATTTATTTATCTAGAGAGATAGAGCTTACCCAAATTGGGTTTGGAGTTATTTAATAAGTCTTCCACACAGTAAGTGTAGATGTAGGACTACTTCATTATGATTTTGTAATGCATTGTAATTACAAAATTCTTCAGACTGTGCACTCTACGTAGGTTTTCCAAAGAAGCTCTTCTCAGAGAGATGCACTTAAAATTATACTATTTTTTCGTCTTTCTTTTTTCAAAAAATATATCTACGAATGATATTGGTTGAACGAATATCTTTGCAGATGAAGGTTATTTTTCCTTTTATACAAAATACATAATCTTTTTCGATATACTTTCCTTGATTCGGTGTTAAAGATTTTAAATGCAAATAATTTAAAGCATTAATATTCATTATGTGCACTCTAAAATCTAACCAGTTCAATAAATTTTCTTTCTCTGAGTAAGTCATTATATTCTAGTTCTCTTACATCTAAGAAGTTTTTCAACCTATTTTATCCTATAATGAATAAGAAATTTATTTTATGTTTAAATTTTCTAATATCTATGCAATTCATGCTATTCTAATATTTATATGAATCGGATTATTAGTTGTTAATCACAAAATAATCTTAATTCCTCATTACTTGCAATTATTTTTATCCAAACTATTACATTTATTTTTTTTTCAATTCGGTGAAACACAAAAAAGTAATGTTTTTCTTTTGAAATATATTAGATAATTCTATAAAAAATACTCCGGAAGAGATCTTATAACTATCAATTGAAACGAATTTATTCGAGAGCATAAAATACTTTCTTCTGGAATGGTAAAAAGAAATTATTTTTACAGTTGCTGAAAAGTATTTTACTGATAAAAAATAAAGAAAAATAAAACGTTACTGAATTTAGATGGGAACAAACAAAAATATTATTCAAATAAACTGATTATAATTACTAAATCAAAAATTATTCAGCTGTTTAAAATAATAGTCTTCATAATAAGAAATGGTGTTGGTTTAAGGTAAAAAAACTAAAACTGTGATGTATTGAAATACATATAATTGTCACTTTTTAATGAATTTGAAGTTTGTTTGATACACTATTTGCTTTTTTTATATCAAAGCCTCTTATGTATTAATTTCATATACATAATTGTCACTTGTTAATGGATTTGGTTTGATACACTACTTGACTTTTCATCAAGGACTCTTACATATTAATTTTTATACATAATTGTCGCTTGTTACTGTCCCATACCTAATTATCGCTTTTTAATGAATTTGAAGTTTGTTTGATATACTATTTGCTTTTTTTTATCAAGGCCTCTTATGTATTAATTTCATATACATAATTGTCACTTGTTAAAGAATTTGAAGCTAAACTATTTGTGCGTTTCCACCAATAACTCATAAGTATTAATTTCTTATCATTCACATAATATTTAAACATTTACACAGATTTATTAAGAGCACGAGTTAAACTTTATTTGTAGTTTATGGTCCATATTAAAATTTTGCTCTTTTTCCTAAATTTTGAAATCTTTTTAATAGTTTAAGCATCACACGAGAAAATAAAGTAAATAATTTAGTTAATTAATTTGTTGATGTCATTATTTAGAATACCAAACTTATTGACAGTAATCGAAAGATCCCTTCTGTAATTTCACAAGCTAAGATTTTCTTTCACATTGTAGAACAGCAATTATTCACTCAGTTTGTTTTCTTATTTTCATATGTATTACAGTTATGGATTTCACCTCTCTCTCTCTCTCTCTCTGAGCAAAAATTAATATCAGCGTCAGCAAATTCTGTCTGATACTGGTTTTTGAGTGACAGTAAAAATTTCTTGTTGTTGAACTAAAAAAAAGTAATGTTTTTTTTTTTTTGTCAATATATAAAGAACCTGGAAAAATAAATATAAACATACAGTACTTCTTGAAAATGTAAGCTCAATCTTATAGTCTCAAATGGTTCGGCTAGGTTTTTTACCTAATGGGGGATACTATGTTGAAAAATAGAAGAGAGTTGTACCTTTGATATGTGTAAATAAATTCCCCCCCCTCTGTGTCATAGCTTGTTTTTTACAGAGATTCGGAGGTTACTTTCCAAATTGCCCTCGTAGAATATTACTTTTAATTATTAAACTTTTACGTGGGTGGCTTCTTTGTCCACTTTTTCTTCTTCTTTTTTTTTTTTTTTTTTTTTTTTTTTGTAAAAATAAGACATAAATATAATTTTGCATACATATTTTTTAAAAAAATTATTGTTTTAATATTAGAATATGCGAAGAAAATTCATTGATTTCTGAAATCTGTTAATATCGTATTATTTTGTAGCAAAACACTATTGTTAAACGAAGTAAATATTTTGTTTTTCAAAGAAATTTCAGCTCACAACAGAATTCCTTTTTTAAGTAATCTTAAGGTAAACTTTTAGAATAAAAATAATATATTAATTTGAAAAAGTCATTTTTACTGTAACTACAGATGTGTTCATTATAATTTACAATGCTCTTAAACTAAATACTGCTTCTAATTGTTTTAGTTGTAAAATTATTTGTATAGCAAAAATATGCTATATTTAACGTTTAATATTGATCTTGGGGTTTTAATTATCATGATCTTTAAAGCAAATAAGAGACACTGATTTTATATTTAAAAAATAAATAAATGTGGTAAAAGTTTTGGTAACTTTGTTAAGTCTTTTTTAAATGAAATGTGATAGATTAAAGATCAAGGACACGGAATAAAAATGCATATTTTTTTCAAGCTTTTATAGACAGAAATATATAATCCTTCTTCCAATTTAATTATTTCCCATTTATTTTTGTTATTTTCAAAACATTATTAATACTTTAAACAGTAACCTTCGAGGGTGATTCAAATATTTATAATAACAATATAAATAAAAAGGTGTATACGTAACAAATTTTTCATTTTAAATATTCAAAAAGTTGCTTCCCAATAAATATTGTTCATTTGCTCAATACACTAGACAATTTAAAATTATCTATCTTTACTTTTTACTTTAAGTGAAACAAGTTAAAAAAATCAAACATGTTTTAAACCCTAATAACTCATAAAAGAAACATAAAACTTGCAAACATTTTTTTTAACGTCGTACTTTGAAGCTATATGAGGGCTGTTGGTGACAGACCTCGTTAATTTTAGTCTCGCTCAAATGACCCTCCGCTCAGCAAACTTCCACACCACGTCAAGGGAAGGACTTTGGACTTGAGCAGATTTTACGGGAATCGGCCTTTCTGCACGACTAAAACACGCAAAAACGCAAAGACTTTACACTAAAAATTGTTTAAAGGAGAAAAAAGCATGAAAATGTTAAAATTTCCAAGTAAAGATTCATCGAAATTTAGGTATTCAATAAATTGATAAAAATTTTTTATTTCTGTCTAAACAATTTCATATTCTATAAACAGTTAAAACTATTTTATTTGAATATTTGAGACTTATTTTACATTACTCTACAAAGGGGTATTACACTGAATACGCACTAGGGAACTACAGAAATATTCAGGAATCAGTGCAATTAGACACATATAAATAATTTATTACATTGTATTTATTTTAATTGCATGCGCCATAGAAATAAAATGTGGAGACACGACAAAAATATTTGGGGAGAGACGGAAAATTACATTATTCGGGTCATTTTAAGGAGAAATATTGACTTTTAAAAACAAAACTACAAAAATTTCTATTAAAGACAGTGTCATCTTATTTTTAGTTTGAATTAATGCTGTTCTAAAGCTACATGAAAAATATTTTATTTCTTCGGGAAAGAAAAATGTTTATTTTCGGTGTATTTTGCTTTAAAAATTTCAAATTTAGAAATTATTGCTTTAATGTGTCCATTTTCTAGTATAGTTCTAGTGATATTCTTCTAGCGCAATTTTCTGGTTGACCATTTATTATTAAGACATCCAACTACCCTAAAATTGTAAATTTCGTCAAAAGTTGACAAATTGTTTTAAAGATTTGATTTTATATGCCATCTTATTAGTTTTAAAAAAACACCAAGTTTATTATTTTCCGTTCGCTAGAACAAAAACTACAAGAGTTTTAGTAAAAGCAGATGCCATTACTTTAAGCAAGATGTCATACTTTAAACGCGTTTTACTCGAAATATGGTTTTTTTTTTAAAAAAAAAAGTGCAAAAGTGCTCAACTGAAAAAATTTTCAAAATAATTAACTGAAAATTTTTTTTGTGTATCCTCTGTATAATAGTAGAAGTGTTTTAACCTTTAGATTTATCATCACTGTTTTACTACAAAATTTACAGTCCCTTATGTGAATATAATCACTGTTTTTTAAAGCAATTTCATATAATAACTAAGATAAAATGTTCTAGTTTTTGTAAAAATTAAAATATCTCTTATCCTAAAGGTCATTTAAAAAATGAATAACATAGCAACACATCAGAGAATTGAAAAATTGAAAATTTGTTTATAAACTTTTAGTTCAGAATGAGCCCCGTTTATGTTATTTATTTATTTATTTTTTTGTAAATCTTTACCCATTTTAGTAATAATAATTTCTTTTTTCTCTTCTTAATTTTAGCATATTTTTCTTAAAATGTACTAAACAAATCTAAAAACCACAACAAAATCCCTATGTCTCAATCATGCAAGTAGTCGGATACCTTAAACATTCGTGTATATCATTCATAAATAATTCTGAAAAATATAAAACAATGTGATTAATAACCATTTTAAAACACCAAATTTAACTTAAATATGTAAATATAACACACTTGAAAATTTCTCATCTCAATAATTTAAGGTTATTTTGAATTTCTTCAGATATTACCGAATCTTGACCAAACAGAAATATTCTGCTTAGCGTTAACACTATATTTTGAGTTTGCAGCAAAATTTTTACAGAAGTAAAAATAAATCCTTCACTTAATACTTTTTATTTAAAAATGAATGAGATTTCTATTTGTAGTTTTAGGAAATTGATAAATTATTTAAGCGTCACTATTCAGAAGAGATAAATAAAAATTCAGCTATAGAATCATAAAGGTAACTGCACACTTGTTGAATAACAAATTTTGCCAGAGTAATGTTACTGGTACGAAAAATAGAATTCTTTTGTCTTTAATAAGTTCTTTGAATAAACGAATCAAAATATTTTTTTCATGCCTAATCGGATCATTTTCATTATATTACAGGTAGAAAAAACCGTCAGCCTTTATGGATTTTGTACCTTACATTACTATCTCTTTTTACTGACCAGTTCAGATCAGTTGTATCATGTGAATTTAACTTTGGATATGAAACCGAAGATTACTTATCCGCTGTTATCAATCTAACTTATGTAGACCCAATCACAGGGGTACTTATTCAAGAAAACTTGGAAATGGGAAAACTGTTACCCGGTAAAACAGATGAAGTGAGTGGAGTGGTTGTCCACGTTGCAAGTAACAACCACACAAGTCATGAAGCCTGTGAGAAACTTGATCCAAGTATTGTGCCACGGGAACCTTTCATTGCTTTGATAAAACATGGAAACTGTCGAGATCAAGTGAAACTTCGACATGTAGCCGATGAAAATGCATCTGCTGCTGTGCTATACAGTGACAATCACAGTACTAGATTTATCAAAGTGGAACGTAAAGGTAAGCTTTTTTTAAACACATTGAACAAATCTGTGTGATAGCTAAGATTTATAAAAAATTACCAGAAAAGGATTTAGCACATTAAGTACAGTTAGGTAGAAGCTCTCGGTTGATAAATTAAAAGTGTTTTCGGCAGATCTGAGTGGGAAATTAACCCATCCCAATGAAAAATTGTAAATAAAATCAGACATCATAAATAGTTTAAATTTTCATATGTAATTTCTCACATATATTTTAGAATACAAGAATATGTTGGTAGGTCAATCTTGATCAAAAATTCCATCTTAGTCTATGCTGTATTTGAATAGTGCTTAGGCAAAAAACTTTACGAAAGAGCTTTTATTTTGATTAAGGTTATCCTTATGGTTTTGTTAAGGAGTACCTTAAAATTGTGAATTTTGCCAAAAATTGACAAATTTTTTGTGATTTTATTTTATAGGCCACTTATTAGCTTTATAAAAATACAAGTTTATTACTTTACGTTCACTAGAAGAAAAACTACAAGTGTTTTAGTAAAAGCAGATGCCGTTACTTTAAGCAAGATGTCATACTTTAAAACGCGTTTTACTCGAAATGTGTGTGTTTTTTTAAATGCTCAAACGGGGACAGTGATTGCTAAAAAAGTTTTGAAACTAATTAATTTTTTGTATATGTTCTATATAATAGTAGAAGTGTTTTAACCTCCAGATTTATCAACCACTGCTTTATTATAAAATTTACAGTCCCTTATGTGAATATAATCACTGTTTTTTAAAGCAATTTCATATAATAACTATGATAAAGTGCTCTAGTTTTTGTAGAAATTAAAATATCTCTTACCCTAAAGGTCATTTCAAAAATGAATAACATAGCAACACATCATAATTGAAAATTTGTTCATAAACTTTTGGTACAGAAAGGGCCGCGTTTATGTTATTTTTTGTAAATTTTTACCAATTTTTTCCCATTACTAATAATAATTTCTTTTTTTCTTTCTTAATATTTGCATATTTTTCTTAAAATACTCTAAGCAAATCCAAAAACAACAAAAAATCCCCATATCTCCATTTTTTTTTTAAAAAAAAGTTGTCGCAAGTAGTCGGATATCTTAAGTAGGAGTTAAAAATAGATGTATTAAGAAAAATTTAAAAAAAAACAGAGTAAACATTCAAATTACCAGATATAGCCAATTAAATATTCTTTTAGCTATAAAAATGTGTTAAAATATTATTTTTCTTCATATATGTTTTTCGTGCATTTTTTCATGAATATTTAAGACATAAAAAAATTTCGACATTTGGTAAAATTTTATCTTAGAAATGTAAAAGAGCCTTTATTTTCTTACAAAAAAATCTTAATTAACTTATGTTCGCAAAATCTGTGTTTTTGTTAAATTTCTAAGCAAAAAATATTACTTTAGTAGCTATCATCAGTTAGTTTGGAAATGCCAATTTTTTGTATATGTTGCATTCTTGTACTTGTACTCATAACATTTTCGTACAAAACTTTTTTTTTTTAAATTTATGGTATAATATTTTAAAATATTAAAGGTACTGTGAAAGTAATGTATCAGGTCTTTGAACCCATGCAAAAAATTTATGTTTGTGTATTTTATTACTAGGAGTAGTAAAATCATTATATGAAAGTATACAATCAATTTCAGTAGGGAAAAATGTCCTATATATATATATTCATCTCCTTGGTAGAATTAACTACTGTTTTTGATAAAATATACTCTGAGCATTGTTAGTATAACTTATAATTTTTTGTCTGATTTTTTGTTCTTCATCTTTAAATTTAAATAAATTTCGTTAATAACTGAAAGCTCTAAAAGTGTAAAGTTCAGTAATTAATGTCTCATTGATTTCATATAATAGTTATATTAATATGAGTATGAATGTAATCTAAATTACAATATCACGAGGATATTATATACTTTAATAAAATACACTTGGGGAGTTTCTGCTTTTTATTTAGCTATTTATAATATCGTGATTTGAATGCCAAAAATTTAAATAAAAAACAGACAGTATACCTTACTTGAAGATTTCTGAATCGTTCCTATATATACTATATAATATTTAAAAGCGACGCATCAAGGAGTTATCCAAATAGAATCTGCGTATGTATTTAACTTGTGACAGAATATGCAAATGCTTAACTTTGAGTAAATGATGGTCAGTGAAGACGTCCAGGAAAGTAGGTGGGATTCTCCCCTGATTATCGTCCGCTACACAGCCGGACAGCCAGGAGTTATAGCATATGATACCAGTGGCGTAACGGAAAATGTTACTTAATCCCCTGCAAAGTCAGGTTTGGGGCTCCAAGACGGATCTTACAAAAGGTCCGTACATGGCGTCAGTCATGCTTTGGGCACCCTAGAAACTTTCCCCTCCCCTCGATGCAGGGGTTAAGGCGGTGTACGTTACGCTACTGTATTTCATTTGATATTGGACCCCTTTCGTTATCATCCGTGGCATCTTTACAGTACGTTGACGAGATTCTACACTCCTTAGTATTTTCCTTCCTTTCAGGGATACCTGGACCTATATTTCAGCAGGATAATATCCAACCGCAAACTGCATACCTTTCTGTCGCTTACCTTCTTGTTTCTCCAATACTTTTCTAACCGACGCGATCTCAAGATCTCTCACCAATAGAGAACTTTTAGGTTCTGATGAGTAAGTCTCCGATCGCCTCTGAATGGCACTGATCTATCTCTTCATTCGAAGTGTGTTTGGTAAACAGTTCCGTAGGAATACATCCGCTAACTCTACGAGTCAATGCCCAACCAGCAAGCAGTTCTCATTAGGGGTAAAGCTGGGTTAACACATTGTTGGACTTTTTACTCTTGAACTGTATTTAATGAATAAACTATTCAGTTATGCGATACTGTCAGTCTTTTATTTTCAAAACGTGTATATCAAACTACTGATTTTCGCCCAATTCGGATAACGACTTCTTGATGCCTCATGTTTTATGTTGAAAAGAGTACTAATTTGTAGCTTCTTACTTGTAAAAATATTAAAGATACTTGCATTAGTTACGTGTTTGGTAACGGTTAAATTTTTTATAGAATATTACTTTTAATTTTTAAACCTCTACGTGCATGGGTGGGTCTTTTTCACTCTTTTTTTTTGTAAAATTAAAACATGAAAATAATCATGTATTTTTTTAAAAAAATATTATTGTTTTAATATTAGAATATGCGAAGAAAATTCATTGATTTCTGAAATCTGTTAATATCGTATTATTTTGTAGCAAAACACTCTTGTTAAACGAAGTAAATATTTTGTTTTTCAAAGAAATTTCAGCTCACAATAGAATTCCTTTTTTAAGTAATCTTAAGGTAAACTTTCAGAATAAAAATAATATATTAATTTGAAAAAGTCATTTTTACTGTAAATGCAGATGTGTTCATTATAATTTACAATGCTCCTTAACTAAATACTGCTTCTAATTGTTTTAGTTGTGAAATTATTTGGCAAAGCTATGCTATATTTAACGTTTAATGTTGATCTTGGGGTTTTAATTATTATGATCTTTAAAGCAAATAAGAGACACTGATTTTATATTTAAAAAATAAATAAATGGGATAAATATTCTGATAAGATTGTAAAGTCTTTTTTTAAATAAAATATGACAGATTAAAAATCAGGAACACGTAATAAAAACGAATCTTTTTTCAAGCTTTTATTTTATACACTAAATATATAATCCTTCTTCTAATTTAATTATTTCCCATTTATTTTTGTTATTTTCAAAACACTTTTATTACTTTAAACAGTTTATAATTTAATCCATCAACTACGGATGGCTCTTTATTAATTTTTTTTCTTTATAAAAGCATGAACTATTTTTAGTTGCTACCTTTGTGCGACGTGATAATAGTAAAAAGTTTAACGCAATATCTATGATGTCTACACGATTAGGTTCCTTTTTTTAATTATAATATATATCCTTCTTTAACAGAAAGTTTAATGTTATGATTAAAAATATATAATGTATCATTCCTTTCCCACACACGCATATTTTTTTTATAGAAAAATAAGAAATTCTTCTCTGAACTTAACCTTGGAAATTATTTCGTTTCTCACCTAAAATAGAATATCGATTTCCAAAATTTGCTTGCTTGTAAGTCTAATGACCTTGTATTTCAGAATTAGAATTTTGTCTACCTTTCTTGAACAGAATAGTTAAAACAACTCTTAAGTCCCATTTGCTTTTATTGTTTAGTATCGGAAAATTATATGAGAGGTCACACTTTTTATGTTGGAGAGGTTGTAGATAGTTATATATATATAGTTCAAACAATAATTTTCATGTGTATTACAAGTTCAGTAAAATAGTTTATTAAAAATCTTAACTTTTTATCTGTTTTAGCTAAATTTTTATTGCACACTACAGCTGTTTAATACGCATTTGACGGTTGACCCCAAGATTTTGAATCACGGCTAGCAGACGTAATCAAATACTGGACTTACGTAAAATCCGAGGTACACTGCTGGCCACCGTAAATACAACACCCTGAAGGAAGCACGCAAATAACATGAAATTTACAACATGTATTACTGAAGGTGAGATATGCAAATGATTAGAATTTCAGCGCAGACACATATCACGCACGCCTGTGGCGCCACCTCAAAGCACTATTTAAGGCTTGGAGATTTCGACGATTTCAAGTTCGGCAATTGTGTTTTTCTTGTGGTTTTTTCAAAAGAACGATCAGTTATGTCTCGTCGAAAACAGCGATCAGCTTTTGATCAAGTATCCGAATTCGACAGAGGAAGGATAGTGGCCTACCGAGATTGTGGATTATCTTTCAGGGAAATCAGTAGTCGTGTTGGACGAAACCAAACAGCTGTAATGCGGATATGTGACCGTTGGATGCAGGAGGGTACGACGGACCGACGTGGTCGATCGCATCCACCTCAGTGCACCACTTCACGTGAGGACAGGCAAATTGTGCGCATGGCAGTGGCTGATCGCTCAGTCACATCACGAACCACAGCACAGGACATTGAGTCTGTAACGCATCATCCAGTGTCTGCGCGTACCATTCGACGCCGTTTACAGCAGAGTGGTTTGTCCGCAAGACGTCCATTGCTTGGTCTACCCTTGACGCAGAACCACAGACGTCTCCGTAACCAATGGTGAGATGAAAGATGGATGTGGGCGGCAGAATGGAATGAAGTTGTCTTTACTGACGAGTCACGCATCTGTCTGCAACACCACGATGGTTGGATTCGAGTCTGGAGACACCGTAGAGAGAGGATGCTGAACAGCTGCGTCATGCACCGCCACACTGGTCCTGCACCGGGTATTATGGTATGGGGATGGGATATCACTCTCGCACTCCTCTAGTAGACATTGCCGGTACTTTAAACAGCCAGCTCTACATCTCCGAGGTGCTGGAGACAGTTGTCCTTCCTTACCTTCAGGGCTTGGCCTCAGCCATATTTCAACAGGATAATGCGCGACCACACGTGGCACGCATTGTCCAAAGGTTTTTCGACAATCACCAGATTGAATTGCTTCCCTGGCCGGCTCGCTCTCTGGATCTTTCGCCGATAGAAAACTTATGGTCCATGGTTGCTCAACGATTGACCCAGATTACATCCCCAGCCACCACACCAGATAAACTTTGGCAACGTGTGGAAGCTGCTTGGTCTTCTGTACCCCAAGAACACATTCAAAGTCTCTTTGAATCAATACCGAGGCATGTGGCAGCGGTGATCTCCAACAATGGCGGCTACTCTGGCTACTGATTCTGGCAGGAATCCCCTTCACAGAAGTCTATAAATTTAATCCTTTGATACTTGGTCAACATGTTATCCACAAAATAAATTTTGTTGTGCTATCTCTTGTCTTTATTGGTGTTGCATTTACGGTGGCCAGCAGTGTATAACGCGTACCTTTAACACAAAAAATAAGATCGAAATTTACGGGTGTGTGTTATACGTCGAGTATAAAGAGGAAAGTTTTAAAAATAATAGAAATACGAGCGTAAAATTTTTTTTTGACTTTTACATATTTTTGACTATAAATATTTTTTGTTTAAAAGAAGTGGCATTCTTTATGAACCTAAAGGTTTGTAGCTCTAGAAGTATGCATTTTTTTCTAAAGTTTGGAATAATACCTCGAATAAATGATTTCAAAACTTACGAGCGTTGCGCACGTAAATTTCAGGTTTCTTCGTAAAAAAGGGGGTGCGCGTTATACAACAGATTTTACGGTACTTCTCTTTCTCTAAGTTTCCAACCACAGTTCATCAAATTATACGAAAATTTTAGGGTCCCATGACACTTTGGAAAACTGAGCGTCACTGCAATCTTTGTATAATAATAAATAATATCTTCGTTGCAATTAATTATAATGTCTTATTTGTACTTTATTTTTATTTATATCATATTTATTTTCAGTTCTTAGTAAGAAATACATTCCTAATTTTTAAATATGATGTATATTAAATGTTCTAAAGACAAAGACAATGCCAGATTAAATGGTTTTAAGTTTCATATTTCATATTAATAGAAAATTTCTATTTCATAAAAAAATTACCAATGCTTTGTGTGTGCTCATGAATTAATATAGATATCGTGAATCTGTAAATCTAATTAAAAAAAAGATGTAAATGTTTTGTTTCAATTTCATTTGAACAAATAGACACATTTTCTTTTGCCAATTGAATAAAGAATTTTTTTTTCTTCTTACGAAATTTTCAGTTAAAATGACAAACATTTTGCCAGAACGTTTTCTGGGCTTTTTTACTATACTCAAAGTATCTTATAGAAATCCTTGTGAATATTAATGTAAAGTCTATATTTTCAAAAGAATATTTATTAAAGTAATGAAAAAGGCAGATGATCTATTCTTTGTAAAGAGTAGAATCTGTATTTAAGTAAATGTTTAGGAAGATCTTTCATGTATCATCTTTGAATATAGTAGCTACGAAAAAAATATTAAAATAAGTATAACATTGAATACAAAAAATACATTTGTCAAATTTTCTTAAGAAATAAGAATTAATCGTAAATTATTAATTAACTTAATTGTTTTAATACACATAAAATTGCTGCATTAATATATAAAAAATTATTATAATTATATGCTTATATTCTTTCTTTATATTGCTATTCCTTAAAAAATAATGTTAGTTTCCTGTAAGATCTAGTTGTAGAAATTAAAAAAAATGTTCAGATTTTTCTATTACAACTCTTTTCTTGGAGAAATCCCATCACTTTAATGTTGAGACACTTAAATGTTTCGATACAGAAAGAAAATCCTAAGTTAAGTTTCTTAAATAAGATGCCTAGGGTATGAATAAAATTTTTTTTAAACAGTTGAACTGAAACTCTTTAGGGCTTGGATATGCAAATCATGAAGAAAATTTAGCTAATCTATTTTGTATAAAGCCATTGGAATTGTAGAGAGACAACAACTTATATATGAAATATAAGCAACTGTGTATTTTTAAAGCATTAAAATTTAATAAAATGCTTTGTTTTCTTAAATTTGCAATAATTTTAAAGAGTATCTAAATTAGATACTCTTTGAGTAATTTTCTTGCAACACTCTTGATGCATCTTATTTGGTTGAAATCTATAATTTTGTTTTTATTTAAACTTATTAATCAAATTTGTAATTAATATTAATGAAAAATGTTTTATTGAAACGTATTCGCAATTTAAATATTTATCTTTTAGAGTATAAAGGAATTCAAATATTTATTTACTAAATTTTAATTGAAATCTAACCATTGAAAATTTTATGGAGAAGTTTGGATTTTTCCTCAAAAAGAAGGAACCAAGCTGTACATAAATTATTGAAACGTGTAGTACGAAGGCAGACACAATTGAAAATTTCATTAATTTCGGTACATGAAATAACTAGCTCTACCCTGGAATCATATTGGAAATGCGCCAGAAATTCAGAACTATATATTATTTTCATTAACCAAATGAGACAGCAGGAGGAAGGTATTTATATAAATCTGGGGTGTTTTTTTTTATAATTTATAAGGCCACATAAAGCTATTTTATTCTAAGAAGGCCACATTACAGTTTTTTTTAAAATTTCTAATGGGGTTGCGGATTGGTGTTTTAACATTGCAGATCTAGTACCTTCTCCGGGAGCTGGAATTTCTTTTTAGTGCGGAACCATATAGTGGTATTCCAATCACCGCAAGTAATTTTGATACACAGTTCCCTACCCAGAGGGAGACACCTGAAGCTATGATGATGCAAAACCGTACTAGGAATTTAATTTTGCTGAGAGCACCCAAGCCAAACAGGCACTAAAGGGATCTTTTCCATGCCTCATAATCATATGACATGGACATGCCAATTTTTTGCTTCATGAAAATTCACCCACTTGGGTCGGGGTCAAACAAGGCCAGCGCCAAACCAACTACACCATCCAGTCGGCGTAGAACATTAAAATTAAATTAAGTAAATTTTAAGATACATATTCTCATTATTTTTTTAAAACGTTATGACTGTTTATTATATATGTAATTTCAAAGTTTTTTTAATTCTTATAAATTTCAGATGGCAGGAAAAAGATCAAGTCAGGTAGAAAAAAATAAATGTATGTCCAACTGTATGTATTAGAGACATAAATAGCACTATGAAAAGAGTGTCCATTAATGTATTTTCTTGTTTGTTTCTTGAACTTCTGCTTATCTAGGGAATCAGAAAGAAAATAATCTTCCTGTTATTCTAAAAAAAAACCCAGGAGAGACTATTAAATACTATTTAAAATATGTTAAACAAATGGAATTAATAGTATGTATTTGACCTTTTTTATTAGGGGAAAAGTAAAATTATATTTTTTCTTAAAAATAAACATTTGAAAAATTCTTCCATTTTTAGCATCAGATTCTCCCACAACATATTAATAATTTTTTCCCTTAAAACCATAATTTTACAAAAAAAAAAAAATTTCGACTGCTTACTAAATTTACATAAAAAATTGAATTATTGTCTAGAGCAGACATCCGCAAATCTTATCATAAACTATTACAGCACATTATCACGCAATTTCAAAATAATAATAAGGTGCATTTTTATCAAGGAATTTTGTTTTCTCTCTCTTTCTAGTAAAAAAAAATATTATCTCGCTTTTTTTTCCGATTTCCTTTCCAAATTTTGAACTTTATTATTTTATTACTTAAAAATATTCTTTGTTTTATTGCTACTTTTGAAGTTTACGTATTGTAGTTATCCTGTAATAGAAAAAATAACAATTTAGTGCAAAACACGTAAGCTTATATTTAGGAAAATGTTTATTTCGTGAAGTTTAATTTAGCTAAAATTCTATCTCGATATCCTGTTATAGGAAGAAACCTGGTGTTCACGCTCACATATGTAGAAATTATTGAATTTGATATTTATAATTCGTTGAAGTTTTATTGTAGTTGATGATATTAAGTAAGATTATTCCGTTGATGTATTAAATGTGAATCAAAATATATTGATGAAAATAAAAAAATTTCAACAAAACTTGACTTTTGAAAGCCACGTATTTCTTGCTAAATATAAATGATTAATTAAATTCTAACATTTGTTACAGATATCGATAAGCGTCGATATAAGCTAATAAATATTCTTTTCTTTATTCCACGAAGAAATATGACACACTTGAAGCATTTTACTAGTGACACATAAACAGCTCATGCAAAATATTCCATTTGGGAGAAGACTTATTCCTTTATGTCACTTTATTTGTGGTTTTAATAAAAAACAAGCTGAAGTGTGTGTTAACTCAGCTTAAGAAAACTGATAATTCTAATAAAATAAATATTGAAATAATGAATGAAAGCCACAATGACGTGGGTTAGATTTTCAAAAATTGTAACTAACGATGAAAAAATACTGTTGCTTCTGATTTATTGGTAATTCAAGAATTTTATGTCTATTTTTTGTAAGTTAGATGCACAATAAATAAGAAGTGATAAAAAAAAAGAAAACTAAGATTATAAAAGACAAAAATTTATTTGCGGAATTTTTCCGGATGTGAATCCAATAAGAAACGGGAAGAGAATTCTATTCATTTCCTATAAAATTTACTTCCTTCATCACCCCTCTGGCACTTCCGAAGCTCAGAAATCTCATAACAATCTTAAGAGGAATAAGGAAACCTATCAAAGTCTAACTGCGTAGTCGTTCAAAGGGCATCATTTCTACGGAGAAGACATTCAATTCCTTCCAATTTCTTTTTTCCGGAATTTGATTTCCGTTCTTGGACGCAATATTGACGTTAGCGGGATCAATCTAATGTGCTTAGTGGGGAAGTAAAATAAAACACAACTTGACATTAGGGACAACGCCCCTCTTTTTTTACGAATTATTGTCACACATTTTATTTGAAATTGCCCCTTTTGTTTCCATTCACGACAAATGACAGCATTTCATTCACTGGGAATTTGTCTCAAGGGAACGCTCTTAATGTAATTTCTCTTGTTTGCTATGAATTATATATATATATATACGTGTGTGTTTTAAGAAAGAAAAATAAATATATTTAGAAAAACTGCAAAAGAAAATATAAACGATATTAAAATATCAAAAAGTAAATATACTTGCTGGACTATAAAGAGAGCAGACATACACAACAGAAATAGAGTTATAATTTCGGGTGAGGGGGGAGGAGAATGATTATTCATTAATGTATTCTTTAATGAATTCAATAACATATAATACGTAGAAAATATAAAAACAGTATATGTAATCTAATTTTTTTAAATAAGAGGGAGTATTATATATATAAAATTTTTGAAATTTTTATAAACTAACAAGTTCGAATAGAATCAAAACAAATTGCCTGATAGTGACACCTATGATTAAATAAGGAAAAAGCAATGATTATTAAAATTAAACTGAAATTATACTAATGTTAAACTTATTACGAATGGGTGATTCAAAATTTAATAGGTTTTTCATGTTGTAAGCAGTATCTTATAATTTTTAGAATTTTTGATAACTTCATTTTTTTAATTATAACTACGCTGAAAACAATTGAGTATTATATTCCTACATATTGATCCAGGAATATAATTATTTTAGAAGGAAACTTTAATATTAATAAAATTAAATGCTGCCCTTTTAACGTAAATCTTGCTATTTAAGTCATGATCTGTAACATGTAAATATTGTGTCCAGATAGTCTGCTGTTAGTTGGTTATTGTTGGTTTTAACAAGGATTAAGTAATTAGGGTAAGAAATAATCTTAAGTAAAAGCTCACTCTTTTTTCCAAAAATAATTAGATCATATTTATATTTATACAGATAGAAATAGTTGCTATGAATATAACGTGTTTTTTCATAAAAATGCGTCTAAATTAGCTAAACTATTGCTAGCAGATCCACCTGCTTATATATATTGTCATTATATTTAATATAGTTTTCATTAATAACTAAATTAATAAGAGTGTTATATTTTTGAAGCTTCATAATGCTATTTGGATTATAATTATCCTAACTTTCTGAAAGAACTTTTATTATATCCTTAGTATCTATTGAATTAAATAATTCTCTAGATTCATGACTATGAATAGAGTAAATTTATTTTTGTTCTTTAAGTAACTAATAAGATCTTCAAAATGTTTTAATAATAACTGTAGCTTTGAGATTCTTTATAATATTTTGTAAAATAGGTTTTAATAACGTACTAGAATGTAATAATGTAATTTTTAAAATTATTAGTAACACTTCGAAACTTAACAAGACTTTTATGAAATTTTGGAACTAAAAATATACTCGTAGTGGAAATTTAACTTCTGACAAAGATTTCTGATTTTTTACAGAATCAAAATAAAGTTATTATTTTCTCTATACTATATTTTAGATTTATGAAAAGAATTATTGGTTCAGGCAAGGCTTATTGAGAAAGAAAACATAATCTCTTATAATAATAATTACATATAATATCAAATTACCAGGCACCTTTTCTGCGTAAATAATAATGAAATCTTCTTATAAATCTGTTTAATCACATTTTTAATATTCTTGCAATAACACCCTAATTAGCTTTATGATTTAATTTCATAACATCTTTTAAACTATTGTATTTATATTCTTCAAAGGCTTCCAAAGGTGATTCGTGTTTAGCTGCATATTTTTTAATAAACGTATTTATAAATCTCTATCCACCAATTATTTAATACTATTGCTATTAGAAGTAATTAATCTAAAACCTATGCCTTGATATATTCTTTCTCCTGAAATATTTTCTTTGATAATTTTCAAATGTTTTGTAACTATACGTGTTGGTGATGCTTATCAACAAATTTACTGCCTTAAGCATTTATATTTCAGCATAATTTGAGAAACTCTCTAGACCGTTATTGTAAATGAAGTAGACGTAAGTTAAACACGTATTTTTGTTACATTTGAAAAAAATTTTAAGAATGACATTTTTAACTGAAAAAGAAACTAATTTTAGATAAATTACAAGCAAAATCTATATTGTTAAAAGATTTATTCATAAAAAAAAAATAAAGCATTCAGTTAGTTATAAAAGAAATAACTTTGTTGACTTTTATATTATACTTATAAATTAAGAAATTGTTTATATCTTTAATAATATATAAGACATGTGATTACCATGCAAATGATCCTTCAGTTTTACTGTTTCGTTTTTGTTAAGGCCAATATGAAATATTTATTAATATGCGTAATACTTAAGTCATTCAAAATAATTGACTAATTATAGGAATATTCTGTATAGAACGTTAAAGAAAGATGTAGAAGTTTTTGGAACATGAAGAAACAACAAATTATAATTAAAATATTTTAAATTAAAATATCATTCTCTGGATTAAATCCTTTCAGCTGGGTTGCAAATCTTGGATAATTTGTATTTGAAGTCGTGTGCTTTAACTTAAAGCTGCGGTAACTTCTTGTAAAAGTTTGAAAAGTGGCAATATATAAAAAAAATATGTTGTTCAGAGAATTACCTTTAATATACTTCTCATCTCTGTCTGAATCTATCCATTTTTCCTTATGTATAATATATTCCATATGTTTCTTGTCTCCTATATATTTTAATTCCGGTCAGGCACCCTAAGTTTTATTTTAAAGTATAAACATACATGTACATTAAATGTATCGTAAATTTGTGCTAACGATATATGGATAGCTATGAATTATTCTCAAGCATATTTTTATTAATATTAAGAGGATATGGTACCCTAAAAATCTATAAACTGTCGAAAAATTTTTATTGGCTTATTTGATACCCGAATCTTTATAAACATGCCTGCAAAATTTCAAAGCTTTACCTGCATTTTTTATCAAGTTAGGGAGCAATATTTGATGCTGGACAGCAACTACCATGCCCACATTTCAGATTATCTGCTAGAAAAAAGCCTGGTAAAAATGAATTAATTATTTTTCTACCGCGCGTAAATGAGACTGACATTATATATGCAGTAACAAATCATTTCAAGAAAGAATTGTGCAATTCATGCAAAAATTCTAGTTTCTGAACTGTTTCTTGGGGGGAGAGCAAATGGATTTGGTCAAGATTTAAAAGTTGTGCGTGCTTTTTATGATATTATTATGAATGAAATTAAAACTTCAAAACGGATTCTCTCAAAGCACAAAGACGAAATCTCATTTTGATAACTCAGATAATTAAAAATCTACTTCACAAAGAATAGAAAAACTCTCCCATTTTTATATATTTGTTTTTAGTGATATATATATATATATATATATATATATATCCCATGTGTGTGAAATTCAACACTTTTATTATTAAAATATTTTGAGATATTTATTTAAACAAATGCACATATGCAGTTCTTAGATTATTATATATTTTACCTATAAATTGTTATTTGATTTTGCTTTCATTCATGTACAATATTTAACATGCGAAGGCTTTTAAAATCATGTAAATAAGAAAATAAAGGCATAAACATCTTTTGTACATGTTGTGCATTAGCTCTGAGCATGGAATTAGCTTTGAAATGTGTGTATTTATTTTTTTTATAATTATTAAGATAAAGTTTTATGAAATATTGATCTTGCATTCGTTTTCTTCTATACATTCATTATGGCAGTATACTGTTTAATTATTCTACATTTGTGCAATTTTTTATGGTAAGCAGTTTTAAGTAAGCTAATTAACATTTCATAAGATATTGAGGCTATTCGATGAATATTATATCATGCTATTCATGGAATGAAAACTTCAAACTCATTTCTCTCCATGTTGAATATTTGTACATATACTATTATTCAAAACCCTAAGGCTTTTTTAATAATTGAATCATGGGTTTGAAATTTTTAAACATGTTCTGAAATGTATGTTTTGTAAAACTGTGCATGGAATTAGCTCTAACATGTGTTTAGTACTTTTTCTAAAAAGTTTTAAATTCAGAATTAATGTTTTTTTTAGAGTTTTCGGAAGTTTAACTGTAAAAAAATTCATTAAAAATTAAAGAGCAGCAGCAGAAAATAACCCATGCACAATTTTATTTAGTATATTATAAGGTACTTGGAAAAAAAATTTGAAAAAAAAGAAACATTTTTAAAAAAGCCTTAGAAATTTAAAAAATGTTAAAAAAAGTTCAAAAAAATTAAAATTTTACAAACATTTGCAACAAATTTGAAATTTTTTGTATGAATCATTATTAAATGTTAACCTTTATAAGATACAATTAAAACCAAATATCAAATATTAAAAATTTTAAAAAAATGTGAAGATGGTTCCATATCGCCTTAAAACATTTTTCTGTCTGAATTTTCTTCTCATTATGATCCAATTCGTAGGTATTATTAGTTTGAAAAAACCCTTAAATAATTCATTAAATAAAGAGGTAATTGAAAAAATCTGAAGAATAGAGTGGTTTTTAATTATAATAGTATTAGAATGCGTGGATATAACAGTAGAAACTGGAATTATAGCTATGACAACAGTAGAAAACATATCGATCATCCAACCTCGAGCAACTATTTAAAAAAAATAGATGAATTTTTTTTCCATATCCCTTTTGAAAATTCCTTTTATTAAATCAGCAAAAATTTTATAAAACGCTTGGCATTAGTTCAAGTAGACACTTGGGTACGTTTACATGTTCTCCTTTACCATTTCCTCCGAGATTTTAGACATTAAATTTCAAAAAGCAAACAAAAAAGTTTTGGAAATATTCGAGGAAAAAGTAGACAAATTTACCAGTTACATTGGCATAAATGAGATAATATTAGTTATTTTGTAATAATTATTCAATGTTCTTTAACGCGCCCGTGAAAGTAATTATTCTATTTTATTTTTACTACACTAAAGATATATATCATAAGCTATAGAAAATAACTTATGTTCAATGCTGAAAAAATAATTCGCGCGCGAGCACAGTTTTCGCTAGGAATACTGTGTAGGAAGAGTTTGTTGGAAACAAACCTTTAACCTGCTTTTACCTCAATTTTCTATCTCACCTGGAATTTCCGCTAGGCGAAGTATAAGCAGATCGTGATGCTATTTAATCACACCGCTATCGAACGTGCCACATCTAATTTACATAAAGCTTTGTATAAAGTTCTTTTCTCCTATGGCATCAGTTCTTCCCTCAATATATAAATGCATGTGATCTGCTTATTCAAGAGATTGAGGGATTATTATTATGACTGTTTCTTAAGATGTTAGCAAGATTGAATGTTGCATTAATATGTTTCTGTTGGGAATTTAAATGTTTGTTTTAATGTTAATAAATTTAATACTGTAAAAGTTTTTCAGACTTTGATTTAATGGTTCTTGAATCTTACTGCGTAAATGATCGCGGATTAATATCATTATAATTCGCATCCGAATTTTCCCTTTTAAATTTTCATTTCATATCCAGTTCTATTTGATACATATTGAGATAAAGTATCATATGTTCTTATTTGTGACACTAATCCATTACGGTACTTTTGTTCCTTTACGAGATTTGTAATCTAATTGTTAAACTTCTAGCATTCATTAAGTCAATTTCCAACTTTGATAGAATAGCCTGGTGATAAGATTGTGAACTTAAAGACCATGGTTTCCAACGTTGTTTTCGCCGAAGAAGTTCCTTGTGTGAACAATGACATCTGCTCCACGTTAAATTTAACTGGTCCTGTAAAAGTTTTCCTATAGCTTGACACGGAAGTCTTAATGAGCAACCAGTTCAAAAGCTACATAGATTCATCAACTGACTATGGAATTAAAAAAAAATGGGGATCTTTTGAAATGATTTAGGACATTCATCTGTACATCAGAAAATATTTCCCGTGTGTCTGCGTTATTCTTTGTTAATATATTCTCTTAATTATTCTCTATAAACAAAATAATCATACATTAATTAATAGCACTATAATTTCTGTAGAGATAATTTAAAAGAGTAAATCTAATTACATACTTAGTAATTAATCGTGTACTACAAGTTAATCATTAAGCTATGCAAGCTAATGATGCAAAATATTTCAAAATAATAAGCGATGAAAAAAAATTAATTTGTGTTTTGATTACAAAACCTTTATTTCTGAAAAAGGAGAGTAGCTATTTTTCCTTCAATTTCACACTTTCAGTCCTTCTCTAGCTCATTCTAATTTTTCTTCAGAATACATTTTGGCTTATATCCAAATATGTGGATATTACTGTCTCACATATCATACTGAAAAGTATTGCTTTTTTTTTCTAACGTATATTGAATTATTCATTCTATTTGATCCAATAAATATTCACCAAAAAATTAAATTTGTTAATTAAATTTATGTATTTATACTAAAAATAATTTTATTTTAATAACCCACCACCTCAAAATTTTGAGTTTGAAGAATGTATTTATAAATAACTTTTTCATATCAGTTTGAGAATGAAATTATATGTATTGCTCACTTATATTTTTGTTGGTAGGAATTACGAAATGACAATAGCTCAGTTATGTATAAATATTAGACATTCTCATTATAACTTCGTCATGCTTTAAACAATTTTAAATTGAATCTCTTGGTAGATACAGATTTAACCTCAAACAATAGAAAATTAATGTTGAAGATAAAAAGAATAAGGAACTACGCGCGGAAAAAGAACATTTTTTTATTTATATTCAAAAAGTTGGAATGCAATAATTATATAGAAAGTAATCAATATTCTCTAATTTAAATTTTTAAAAAACTTTTTTAATCTTTGGGGAAAAAAATTGCTTATAAACTGAAGTTTGTGTGTGTGCGTTAACATATGGATATCTCACGCAGATCTTACCTTTATTTGATATTTAAAGTGAGGGATTAAATTTCAGTATAACTTTTGACGTTTTTAAAATCATGTAAGTCTTTAGAAAAATCAAAAAAGTTGTGAATTTAGAATATAGTGGTTATAAACCTTTGAAAAATAATGTATAACATTATTTTGACTGGATACTTGAGGCATAAATAACGTAATTTTCCTGTCGTATATACCGTATTTTATCATGAAAATGGAAATTCAAATAAAATTTGATGGATATATGAATTTGTACTAATTAATTAAGAAGACAATTTTGGAGAGTTCGTAATGCATTATTTTTATGGTATTTGGCAATTTTTGAGTATAATTTACTCTCTCTCTCTCTCTCTCTCTCCCTATATATATATATATATATATTAAAATTTTTTTGTTGATAACAAAAAATTGCTTGCTACAGATTAATCATTTTAAAACTTGTTTTCCTGACTGACTATCATAAATATAATAAGACTGGGAAAATGCAATGCATAAAATCATACATAAATAAGCACTTTGATAAGTAATTTCTATTAATTTAAATAGAATAGTATTTAATTTTGGAATATTAGTGTCCCGTGAATAATATATAATTCCATTTAAAGTATTTTTCTTACATAACGAGAGGAAGCACTTTTCTATAGCAAATGTGAATGCCTTTTTTATAACTTAAGCTTCGAAACGCACTGCATTTTCAGTAGAAAACTTATTGTACGAGGGTGAGTTGGAAAGTAATTTTCCCCTGTCGACTAGGGTCAGAATTGTGTATGAAATTAAAAACATAGAAACATAGAATGAGACATTAAAAATAAGAAAAAACTTTACTTTTCCACATAAGTACCAAGTATATTGAGACATTTGTCATACCACTTGATAAGCTTCAAAAAGCCCTCTATGAAAAACTCAGGGCCTTGCATATGGAAGAAGCGTTTAATGGCTATGGGTGAACAACGAAACAGCAGGTGAACGCGCAAGACACCAGATACACCATAGGGTAGAGATCGAACGCGATCAAGCAGATAGATTCGAAAAAAGCGGCATGGGCTTCTCTAATCTGGCGTTCTGTTATTGGATGATAATGCGAGACCACACTCGGCGACGGCAATGCAAAACCATATTGAAACTCTTGGCTGGAAGCGCCTACACCATCCGCCATACAGTCCTGATATCGCACCAAAGGACTTTCATCTGTTTCCGGCTTTGCAGAAGAATGTCACCGGAAGGCGATTTAGAAGCAAACAAGCAGTTAAACGCTTTTTCCGTCTACAAAGCCCTGAGTTTTTCTTGGAGAGCTTTTTGAAGCTTATCAAGCGGTATGATAAATGTATCAATGTACTTGGTACTTATGTGGAAAAATAAAGTTATGTCTTATCTTTAATGTCTCATTCTATGTTTTCACTTTCATACACAACTCTGACCACAATCGACAGGGGAAATTTATTTTCCGACTCACCATCATACCTCACTCCTTGGATCCGAAACAATCTAACTGATATAAAAATCGTAACACTTCTAATTCCTTACTGGTTTAATTTTAGCAATAATTAGTTTAATTTTATTTATAATAAAATAAAAATTCTAACTTTCGTCCCTAAAAAATAATTGATCCCATTAGTGTGTTCTTCAGAAGTATGAATTTAAATAACTTTGCAGTAAAATAAGAATACCATGCAAAAGTAATATGAATATTAATAATATTCATGAAAAATTAATTACTCGCAAAACAATTTAAAATGTTTGAAAATGTTTTAAATAACTCCAGAAACTTTTCTAATAAATTTGAAGTATGGACAGTAGATTAAAAATAACAAAGGTTTTACGAAATAAACCTCCATTGATTAAATTTTTATCGCTTCTCTCAAAATAAAAAAATATTAATTTTTAAAAATCCTTTATTCCAAGCATCTTATAAAAAAATGTTGACATTTGTTATCTTTTGTTGTAATGCAATCCATGGAGAATATTAGCTTCTTTATTTCATTTTATTATAATGCAAGCAAGAAAGTACGAAAAATTTAAAATTTTAATATCTAAATTTTTTTTGTATCTAATTAACTTAAAATTTGATTATTTTTTTATTTTAGAATTTTCTGTATCTTTTAAAAATTGTTAATGTGTTTTTTTTTTTTTTTTTTTTTGTGTGCTATTTCAGAGCTAAGAATATTTTTATCTCTTATCGTTATTTTTAATTTTTTAAATTTTATGTCTTCAAAGTATTCTTTGTTTCAAAATTTGCAATGAAATTTTTTCCTGGCAAATTCAAGGAAACTTCATCATTGAAAATATTGATAGTCTCTGTGCGTGTGTGTGACAGCAAAAATGTTTAGTTACTTTAGTTATACTGGGTGATTCGCTACCATACCGACAAACTTGCAGGGTGTGTAAAAGGTACACAGACGACTCGGAATCACAAATGCAGGGTCGCAAATGCCATTGTTGCAAGCTATGGGGCAAAGAAGCAAAGAAAAAGAACAGAAACAGAAACACATCAATCAACATAACACCCATGCATTGGCTTAGGAGAATCCTTAGCGTACGCAACCACGTGCAGTTCAACAGCGTTTCTCGGTCAATGTTTGAATCGTACCTTCTGCCTAGTCCTTTGGAAGATAGGATATATCTGATCTCTTTGCAACGATGCTCACATGTTCCTCCGTCGTTGCGCCGCTCTATGTGGTACCAGCATGGCGGGGCTTCTCCACATTACGGAATTCACCTCATCGAAAATTGCCTCAACGTGACCTTTGAGCAGTGGTAGAAAAGTCGCGGTGATTCGGTTTATTGGCTCGCCAGATCATCTGACCTATCGTGCATGAACTTCTTCTTCTGGGGTCACAAGAAGAATTTGGTATACGAGATGCAATTTCTTTCAGTTGAAGACCATATTGCTCGAATATCTATAGTTGCTGGAAGGATGTGTGACATTCCAGGAATCTTCCAGAATGCAAGGAATTTCATGTAGTGCCACTATCAGACCTGGCAGACGACTTCTGGTTGCAATTTCGAACACCTGTTTTTATACAAATTTTAATAAAATGTTTTCTGTCCCATTAATGTGTTGCTGTTTCTGTTCTTCTTCTCTGTTTCTTTCCCCCATAGCTAGTAATTATGGCATTTGCGACCCTGCATTCCTATGTAATTCCTAGTCATCTGTGTACCCCTTACACACCTTACAAGTTTGTCGGTCTGGTAGGGAGACCCCGTGTATATAGCTTCGGTGTTGTTGTGTCTTACTTTTTTATTACTGAGATACAATATAACATTACTAATTACAAATCATTACAAAAATGTTTAAGAATTTCTTTATTTTCGTAGAATTTTTTCTTCTCTTAAGAAAGTTACAAATGCTGAAAAAGTATTGGTTTTCTCCTAGTGAATTAACTTAAATATATAATACAACGAAAATTTATATATGCCCCTCGTTTGTTCTTAAGTTTGATTCACCATGTTTTCAACGCTTTCAGAAATTAATGTGAAAATGCAAAGTCCGGATAAATACAGATGAATAGATCCAGAAGCATAGCACAGTAGAGTTCCAGAAACTCGACCTAATGTGAACCGGAAGGTGGCCGAGTTTGTGAAAATGCCAGGTTGTCTAGTAAGGGATTAAAAAAGAATAAGTACGAGTGTTTCGTCAGAAAATATTGTACTGCACTTATATGTATTGTTTGTTTGAGAAATACAACAGAAAATAAACTACCCAAATACCGCTTAACAGAGGAAAAGTACATAATTAATAAAGGCATAGAGCATTTACTACACGAAATGAAAATTAATGAATTTATAGTATACAGTAATTTACCTGATCAGACATACCCCAGAAAAATACTTTATGAAGGGATAGAGTTGTCTATAATAATAAAAATTAAGTAACACTTTGCAAAAACTGGCCACATTTTTTGAAATAAATGCGTAATTCCCTGTTATCTTCCGCACTACACTCTACATTTTGCTACTTTATCACGAAGACGACGAAGGAACAGCAAGTATATTACCATCGCACCTTGTTGTTCAAAATACTAAAGGGTGGGTTCGGCTGGTTGTAGCCCCTCACTATGTGGTAATTTATGAGTTTGTACGGTGTCATCACCGTAAACGTCTTCGTCATTTTCCGGCATTTTTTCATAAAAGCAGAATGCGGGACCTTGAACGGGTCTCCACTTGGGATGTTTTCGACCTGCAAGTGTCAGGTCAAGTTATCCGGACTATCAGGTTATTGAGTGCCGAGTTTTCGGGACTCTACTGTAGTTTCTAAAATGTGCTTTTATTTCATTGGATTACAGTGAAGCTTTTCTTAAATTTTCATATTTTATTATTAAATTCTTGATTATTATTCCTACAAATTAAAATAGATCTTGTAAAATATTTACTGTTCATTATTTATTTCAGCGAATCGAATAACGTTTGTTGTCATCAGCGAAAAAAAAGGTGAGCAAATCGCATCATTGGTTGACAATGGAACGCGAGTTATAATGAGAATTGGTGTTGGAGGACGTGGTATCTTCAGATTCGGACAAATCAATAGGACTTCTGTACTGTTTGTGTCTATATCTTTCATCCTTCTTATGGTGATCTCATTTGCTTGGTTGGTCTTCTATTACATCCAAAGATTCCGATATATTCATGCTAAAGAGATACTTTCGGTAAGTATACTCTATGTTTATTTCTAATTTATTTGATTGATTCTAAGTTAGTACTACTCTCATTTTAATCATGCATTTACAAAATATAGAATAAAATATCTTATGTTAACTCCCCAAACAGATTCAAATGATGATTTATCTTCGTTAAAAGAACCATTTATATATAGAATTGAAAAATTTCGCTTTAGGAAGAGAAAGGATAGGACACAGGATGCAGAAAGATCTTAGTAGTTTCCATGTTTTATAACTGGTATATACAGTGTATTACTACATATCAAGAAGGGTTGAGGAATGTAAAAGCGGTATTTTACATTTTGAGGCATCATCTTTTATGTTCATATGCTTTTGTTGAAAGTGCAAGCCAATTACACTGAATTGACAAAAAAAAAAATGAAAGAATAACTATATAAAACACAAAGAAGCTTCTTTTTGAGAACTGAAAAGTAATTAAGATATTTCAAAAATATTTTCCACCGCTTTCCGAGTTCATTCAACAATTTCCTATGTCCAGTAATTTTTAATAGCTATGGATCTAGTCTGAATCTGTATTATATCATATGTAATGTTGTACAGTATATTTTTATTATTTTTATCGCATACATTATTAGATACATTTTGAAAATCTTCTGCTTCAAGTACTTGCCAGTCTTGTAAAAATTATTAAGATTTCCCTAAATATTTTTCAAAACCATTAAGACAATACTACAAATAACATTACGTAATTATAAGAAAATAGAAATGTGTTTCCCTCTACACGCTCAGTTTATAACATTGTTTTTTAAGAAATTAACAATACTGTGGGCGTTAATTTGAAAATTAATTAATATTCCCGATTGTAAAATAAATGATATGAAGTAAGAAACAGTGAATATTTGTATTTTCCTTGTCATTTGTAATAAGTTCGATCAAAGGATTAAAAGATGCCGACCTCCAAGACTGCAGGACAGGAATTTCACTTATGAAAATAATGAATATTAAGAAATATATATTAGAATGTTGGAGGAACTACGGGATTTTAAAAATCCGTTGCCCTTGAATATTTCCTCCAAGTTCCCTAATTTCTCAGAGAATGGAAAATATCCCTCCATTGATTTTCTGGTATCAAAAATTCTTCTCTCTCTCTATCTCCACACACACAGATTTATACATATACACACAACCATCTATAACATAAAAAGTGGCATGCTTGGAAAGAGTTATCATAAGGAGAATAAATTGCGTATGCATATACCTTCCAATAGAAAATACAGAGCTTTAACTTTTTGCGGGCAATGACTGACTAGCTGGAGCTCCAGCGCATTGCAGAGAAGCATTCGGAGGGTGTATAAAACGATTGACATTCCAACGATGTAGAATAGGGGTCTTCAACCTTTCACGCTCGAGGGTAAATTAATAAATTTACAATGTTCCGCGGGCCAAATTAATAAATTTGCAATGTTCCGTGGGCCACATCAATAAATTTACAATGTTCCGTGGGCTACATCAATAAATTCACAGTGATCCGTGGGCCACACGACTGTCAAAAATATTGTAATCAGGAAATTCACTTAAAAAAGGAGGTTTGTTTTATAAGACTACAACTGATTCAAATGTAAGAGATGGTGTTTACAAATTTGTATATCAGTTTCAAAAAAGTTAAATGAAAGTCGAATTAAAGTATTATTTGTACAAACCTGTTAAAGATAAAAGTTTACCTTTTTTTCCAAAAATGTCTGAGATTTTATGCATACTCAGATTTTTTTACAGTTAAAATTACTTAAAATATAGTGAAACATTTGAAAAATTCGTCATTTTTAGAAATTTTTTATCTCAAATGGATATCAGACTTATCAGTGAAATGTTTTAAATATAAAAAAACAGAAAAAATATGGCGGCTTTTAATATAAAAAGCAGATAAGGGAATTTTTTTTTTGAAATTGCCTCAAATTCAAATGAGGGGCTACTAAAACTCCTTCAGTGGGCCATTTGTGGCAGGGTTAAGACCCCTACTCTAGAATAACTTCCATGTGACAGTGGTTCCGTTGGTCTAGCGTAAATTGTACCAATACCTCGCAGATAGAATCATGAACAGTATGAGCAGATACTACCATTTGAGAGAAGATGTGTAAGAGGACTGAAGGAAACAAAGAAATTAAATCGCAATATCACACGGCGTTTGGATTGGAGCGTGACAATGATTGGTAGGTATAGATGAATCATGGCTGTACAAACCCTCAAGGTAAGTGCATCAGAAGACGAGATTAAGTGATCGGCAGATTGACACTCACAGCTCCTAATGTGTCTTTATCAACAATCCGAGGTGTAACTGGGACACTGGTGAATGCAATGACATCGACAGGCGACTAGGCCAACGGGGGCCGTCGTACAGAGGAGACTGCGCTGACTGTTCATAACTGTTGCCCACTGCCAGACACGGAATGGAATCTCACGGAATGGAGTAGCATTATTTTCAAATCTAGCTTCTAAATGAGCTCCGATGACCAACGATGGCGTATCTGGAGACTTTCAGGACAGCAGTGGAGTACTTAAATGAATGTAATCCGCCATACAACTCGACAACCAGGAGTTATGGAATGTAATGCCTTTCATTTGATAGCCGGGCCCTATTCGTTCTCATCCGTGACTCCTTTATTTCTCTTCGGAGACATTCTCCGTCCCGCAGTGTTGCCTTTCCTTTCATAGATCCCTGTACTTACATTTCAAATGTATAATTCGCGGTCACAAATGGTACGCCTTTCTACTCCTCTAACAATTCTCCTTTTCACTTACTGGCCTTTGCTGTCTCTCATTGTCGTTCATTCAAATTTTAGCCACTCCTTCTTAATATTACATTTTCAATGGCACATAGTGTACTTCTTACAAATTTTCATTATAGTCTTCTAGAACTGAAAACGAATCGATCCATCAACTTGAAATTAATAATTAAATAAATTATTTCAAGTGAAGATTAATAATTATTTCTTAGTTAACTACTAGTATTTAATTAATAAGTGTTGTTTACTACTTAGATCAGCGTTTCTCAAACTGTGGGGTGCGCCCCTGATAGGGGTGCGATAACTCTGTGAGAGGGGCGCGAGCATATTGAAAAGTCGAAAACAAAAGATTATTTTTAAAAAAAGTATTAATTTACTGAAGTAAGCAAACAAAATACATTCTGACATTAAAAAAAAATAAAATACATATTTACCTTGATATATTTACAAATGTATCAGTACTGCACAATGTATTAAAAAAAATTCAATAAGTGACCAGGTTTACCAATGACCCCAGAGGCTTGTCATGTATAAAAATATGTTCAAAAATTAACACTTACCTTGAAAATTTGTACGGTTTATAATGAATCCCTTTACTGCCGATTAAAAGTTACACCATTGACTCCCCAATGCCACCGTTTTACAAGTAGACTCTCGTGAGTGATGTATTGGGGGGGAGAAAAGGAATAAATTATCAAATCCTCTGAAATAAGTAAAACCTTCTTAAGCACTGGGTCATTGTATTGAATTTCAAAGCCTTCGGAATAATTTAATAGATAGCAGTGCATAAAAAAGATTGTATTTCGAAGAGACGTATATATACATCAGGAGCAATAACATTTTGGATAAGTGATACGTTTACATACGCCGGAGGCACTTTACATACGCCGGTTACACTTTACATACTCCGGTTACACTTTACATACGCCGGTTAAAGTCGTATAGTAGCTTTAGCGTCAAAATTTTGTATTATTGAATTCAAAACATTTTTATTGTAAAAATAATTAAATAAATAAATTATAAAAAATTATGATTGAAATTGGGTCGCAGATATTGAAAGTTTGAAAAGCGATGATATAAATCTCAAAACATCTCAGATAACTTCAAATCTTTGGTATTATCTATTAGGAAAATTATTGTAGCCTCTTTACACCGAGTTACTTCCTAATCAGAAAGCCGAGAAAACTCTTTCATTATACTAAAATACCTAAAGTGGGTAAAACCAAACTTGCCCTCGTTAGTAGGATTCACATTCGTTCCCGGAATTCGTTTCTAATTATAGATGCAGACGATCGATGTGACGTCTACACTGATCTAAAGCCTTAATCATGATTGGTTATAGAAGCATTACAAGAATATATAGATAGGAACATATAGAAATTCCTTCTATGCAGAAATAAGTAATATGTGAAGCTTGTTTTAAATTGTATGTGATGAAAGTAGAAGGATATCTGAGAAATATTTTTCCTCCTTAGTTTATTCGTGAAATAAAAATAACGGAAATGCAAATAAAGGCTTGATTAAATACTTCACTGCTTATCGTTTTATCGTTAGTTTAAGGAACTCCTTCAGTTATTCCTTTGAAATCTATTATTAATTAGTTTTCTATTACTCTATCTTGGATATCTGATTTTTCAATCGATTCGAAAGAACGCAAGGTGTGATTTGTGGTTAGACAGGCACTTTAAAAGTTTGGATCGTGAGCTAAAATAAAGTGACTCACCTAAATAACTAAACTTTTAAGTGGATTGTAAAAAACATTGATTAACGAAAAAGTTAAAATTTAGTTTCATAAATTGTTAGAAATAATTTAACAGTACTAAGTTGTTTAAACTTAAAGTATGAGAGTTATTAGTAGGTAATTCATTAAAATGGTTTTTGATATTAAAAACAGCTTCAATTTGGGTTAATAAATGCTTCTGATTTTCAATGGCGAAGCTACAAAATTATTTTTTCTTTAAATATTTATGCATAGTTAATTATATAATGATATATTATAGACAGAGTCGACTCTCTCTAATTTAAACCTTCGATAGTACGTACCTCACGCTAATTCGAAGTATATGTATGTTCGGTCCCTAGAAGAACTCTTGATATTTCGAACTAAAACAATACGTTTTGGTACACTCAATATTTCGAAGTAAAATCTGTGGCTGGCCAGACTACAACACGCAATAATTCGAAGTTATCTCACATAACTCTCGACAATTCCAAAACTCATTATCATGTACAGTCCTGTAGCAAACAGGTTGGAGCTTGCATGTTTTGTCTTGTATTGTCTCTGCGTGTCTCACCTGTTACATAGCCCCTTTGAAGGCCAACTGTCTGTCAACCCTTCTTTGTGTTTCCCGGTTCCTCAGGCAAAAAGATACTTTTTTTGCTTTCCTTCTTTAAGTGGACTATAGACCGGCCGCACCTGTTGTCAGCCGTCCATGTCTATAAGTGGCCTTGTTACACGTGTGTTTATAAAGGATAGTATGCTATTGTGAAGCAGAGTTGTGAATGATTGTGTATTTTGCGTCGGAGGGATATGACGATCTATGACTCATCTGTGTGACATAGCATGTGGCACCAAATAGGGTATGAGCCGGACTGGACCCTACCTTGGAGAACAGTGGGGACAGTGTTTGAGGGAACTGAGTGCAAGGCGATTTTATTTCTAGTGAGGAATGGAAGAGATTTGGATGGGACGTGAAAGAGATGTTAAGAAAGAATTTTTTTCTACTCTCTTGATATTCGAACTCTTGATAATTCGAAGTTTTTCATTGGTCCCTCCAACTTCGAATTATCGAGAGTCGACTGTATTTCCAAATGTATACATTTTCTCGACATAATTACAAAAATAAATATAAATGTAAATGTATTCATGTTCTGAAACAATACAAATCAAATGTCACGTGTTATCAAAAAGAAGCAGTGGAGCTCATCTTTTACAGCTGATTACTGAATACCTTTCGACTTAAAATTGATAAATATGCGAAAAACATACGATATATTTTCTTAAAGTTATGTACGTAAATGTACGTGTGTAATCATTACTCACACATACTAAATTGACATAAATCTAATTTAAAGCTAAATTATAAACAGAAGCATAACGGTGTAGGTTAAAGTTAAATGACCACCGTAATATGATAGTAATCTTTTAGAGTTAGAAACTAAGATTATAGGTTAAATATTAGTTTTACGGCCTCTTCCCGCTTTACCACAGCACGAGGTATTTTGCACGTCGTATTGTTTTAGAGAGCAATGTTAATAAACAATCAATCTCTCAAATACTATTTTATTTCTCACTGTATTGCATAATGTACTCGCCGCCCAGACGGGGTAGTGTTTGGTGACGCTGACTTCTGTGTCTAAGGGCCTAGGTGCGAATCCTGCAAAAGGTTGAATGTTTGTAAATGTATAGTAAATGTACGGCATGGGGGGTATTCTAACTATTCATTTAGCGGCAAGTCTTCTCGAGAAGTTGGTGGTAGGGGAAGAGATGTAGATGGCTCCTTGCTAGCCCCATAAGGTGTTCTCCCTCAAAATAGGGGCTGAACGGAATCAAAATGTACCATCACCTGCATAGTGTTCAAAGGATCGTCTAACGGTAGACGTAAGAACTAGCCCCCGGCCACAATGAACTTCGTGAGCCTTGATCTGATATCATCGATAGGGTGGCAGTAGCAACAACAGCGACTTATAATGTACTCACAAAGTGCTGATAGGTAGTTTGAAGTATCTGGTCATAGACACTCACCAACTCTGATCCCGCTATTCCCACACATTACGAGGCAGTAGCGTGACAGCGGTAATTTGGTTTTCCAAGTGGAATCACAAATGTTCAATTCGATTCATATCAGGCGATTTCGGAGGCCAAGATATGATTGAGACACACCAGAATGTTCCAGAAAATATTCATGATGATTCAGTCAACTTTGGGTAACACAGTTGTCATGGAGGGGAGCATACAATGATCTTGCAATTAGGTTCACGTAGTGTACAGATGTTTTATGGGGATGATGGGACACAAAGTGCACTATGAAAACAGTACCCACACCATAATATCGTCTCCAGTGCTTTGTATCCGGTAACTGTGTACTTAGGAGCCAGGTATTGCACTCGACTGTCAATGTAATTAACCAGAAAACATGATGCGTTGGACCAGGTGACTACCTTCCATTTTTTATATCGCCCAATACAAATATTCCACGGCTAATTAAAGGCGTTGTTTACGATGACGTATCGTCAATGAAGGATCGTTATTCGCGCATACGTGGCAATGTACGTTGCACCGACTGTTGAGACACACCATCTGGGTCACCACTGTTGTAGCTGTTGGTAATATCATTTATTGTAGCCCTTCAGTCATGGTGAACAATATGTATAACAGTTATTACTTTCCTCTAGAATATATGCGCTATTCGCTAACAAATCCCTATCCGCCACTTGTCGTTTCACAATTTATACACTACTTCCAATACTTACAACGGCTGTTCGTGTGCTGTCCACCAAAAATCGTTATTCCTTTCTAAAATCCCAGATGCCATGTATATATATTTAACAGTTTAAATATAAGCAGCATCAAGTAAAATGAAATAGCTATTTCTATTACGTGAAACTGAATAATTCCCAAAAAATTAATTATAAAGTTTATCTTTCAGAAACACATGTTCTAATTTTAAGTCTTCTATCTAATGGATGTTACGTGAACCAGAATATTTTTGTTTCATTAATTATCTTTTACTTTCAGTTTCTCAAACTTTCGAACTTAATAATTATTTTTCTTTTTAGAGATATATCAAGCAAAATTATTTTGTGAAGACTATTTAGATTCTTAGTGTTTGTTCAAGTCATTGAAGTGTTTTTTAAAAAACCTTTCTCTTGTTTAGAGACGACTGTGTAGTGCTGCAAAAAAAGCTCTTGATAAAATTCCTGTAAAAACAGTGAAGAGTGATGACTCTGTAAGTATAATGGTTTAGTTTATACGATAAAACTATTAAGTGTGTATTTAGTTAATTTTAAAAAAGAGCCAGAGCAAATTTTTTACTATTTGAATTTTTTATAACATTTCTTTTTTAACTTTTTTATAACTTTTCTTTTTTCTTTTCAATTCCCTCTTTCATTCTCATTCGGTTTTTTAAACAAAAAAATAAGGTGAAATTTATTTTTTATCTTCGATTTTCTTAAAAACAAATGTTAATATTCTGATAACTTTTTTTCAGCAGTTAAAAACAGATTTCAATGATTTTTTTTGCGTTTAAGATATTTCAACCATGAAAAAAAAATTTTTTTCTTTCATGCGTAATTTTTCTAACATATTTCCTAAATTTAAAATTGAATGAATATTACATTTACGAAGTACAAAAACTAAATAAGAAAAGTTTAAGCGACATAAAAAATCAATTTTATTCACTATATCTCTCTCATCCCTATGGATATAATTCTAAAATTAATAAAAAAAGGCAAACTTTCTAGGAACGAATTTAGCCTCAATTAGAATTAATAATTAATAATAATTAATATTTTAATAATGTGTACTTCAAGTACTATTCAAAAATGTTTTGTCCAGTATAATAAAATTCTTTATAAAAGTATTTGAAGAAACGTTTTAAAATTATTCATAACTATCATACAGAAGCATGTTTTCTTAAAATAATATCAGTTGTTATTATAATATTGTATCATGGAAAGTGGTTTTTTTAAACACAATGCTTAAATGATCATTGAAAAATCTGTGTAATAGCTTTAATTTACTTAAGTAACTTAAAAATTAGAGCAAAAAATAGTTAGCAAAAAAAAAAAAATTGTCTGAGAAAGTAGAAATTTTTGGTATCACCAAATATTGCCGAATCTCAGTAAGCAAACATTACTTAATGATAATTTAACTGAATTAAATCCCACTTTCTTAGAAAATCTTTTCATTATTTACTGACTTTTTGGAATCTTTAAGTGCAGTAAACTGAATGAACTATATTTCTAAGACTAGTAATTACATAAGGGCATCACATAAAAGATGAAATATAAGGCTTTGTTATAATTTTATTTATGAAATAATTTCCATTTTCTATTTACACATAGCTTAGATGTTTTGCTTTTAATTACAACACAATAAATACAAAGGAATCATATTTACATCAGTAATTATAGATCTTAAATTATCCAAGGTCTTTTATATAATTTATTTCTCCTAAAAAGAGAGTTAAAGAATAAGAGAAATTACATTTTCGTAAATGAAGTATGTTTTATTTAATCATTAAAATTTTTGTTTCATGCATAAAATGCAAAACTAATAATAATAAGAAGAATCGCAAGAATTTACTACTGTTATTAAGCACATTTAGTGTAATATTTTTTTAAAGGTACTGATTTCTTTGTCTTTTGAGGCGAAAAAATTAAGCGTTTTTTTACCTTAAGAAAAAAGTTTCGTATGAAGACGCTAAAATTGCGAATTTTGCCAAAAATTAACAAATTTTTTTTATGATTTTATTTTATAGGCCATCTTATTAGCTTTATAAAAATACCAAGTTTATTATTTTCCGTTCACTTGGACAAAAATTACAAGTGTTTTAGTAAAAGCAGATGCCATTACTTTAAGCAAGATGTCATACTTTAAGCGCGTTTTACTCGAAAAGTTTTTTTAAATGTTCAAACGAGGCCAGCGATTGCTCAAAAAGTTTTGAAAATAATTAACTGAAATTTTGTGTGTGTGTTCTGTATAATAGTAGAAGTGTTTTAACCAACAGATTTTTCGATCATTGCTTTATTACAAGAATTACAGTCCCTTATGCTAATATAACCACTGTTTTTTTTAAAGCAATTTCATACAATCACCAAGATAAAGTACTCTATTTTTTGTAAAAATGAAAATATCTCTTATCCTGAAGGTCATTTCAAAAATGAATAATATTGCAAACACATCAGAATTGAAAAATTGGTTTATAAACTTTTGGTTCAGATTGGGGCCCATTTATGTTATTTTTTGTAAATCCTTACCCATTTATTGCCATTTTAGTTATAATAACTTCTTTTTTTTAATTTTAGCATATTTTTCTTAAAATATACTAAGCAAATCTAAAAACCACAAAAAAATCATCATATCTCCGTTTTTTTAAAAAAAGTCGCAAGTAGTCGGATACCTTAACTTCAGGATATAATAGGTGAATGACAGGCTACTCAACTTGTACTCTATGCCTTTTCCACTGATGAGTTGATGTTCATTTTGAACACACACACACTGATTCTTAACATGTTCACATTTAGAGATAATTTATATGAAAGTATATTCCCATTTATATATAAAATGTAAATATATATATACATGTATGTATATGTATATATTGATATGTAATATAATAAATATATATAATTCATTAAAACGCTTTTTTTCTGTATCTTTCAGGATCGTGATGATGAATATGAATGCTGTGCAATTTGCATTGAACACTTTCAGCACGGAGAACTCATTCGATCTTTACCATGCAAGTAAGAGCTGTAGGATTTTGAAAGTATCCAAAAAATTTTCGCTTCATTTAAATTTAAATAATAATAAAATTTAAAAAAAATAATTAATAATAAAATTTTATATTAAAAGATAATTAGTGCAATACTGCAGTGCATTGATACCTCTACATGCGTTCTGTTTTCTGAGTATGAAATAAAAACAAACAACTATTATATTAAGTATCAATACCAACTATACTACGAAAGTCATTGAAATTCTATTAACATACTTAATGCATTCAAAAATGATATGCTCCAATCAAATAGCCACTTTGAACAAATCAATAACAATACATTGATGCAGATTATCGATTTACTGATATCGATGACAAAAACAAGAGTAGAAAGTTATAATAAACAAATAGATTATTAAAACCGAACTTGTTTGAGGTCTATAACCTATAAAGCTGAAACTCCGAAAATTGTAATAAATAAATCGAATTCCTTAACCAATTTGTTTGAAACCAATCAAGGCTCGGATTATGAAAAAAAATCTCATTTCAAATAAAATTGTGAGCAAAATATTTCCTCATTTTTCAGATTTTTCAAATTTAACTTTCTTTTAGAATAATTATTTCCAATCAAAAGCTGTCCTTAAATGTTTAAAGTAAAATAAGCTTGGGTTCTTGTCATTAGCTAATTATAAATTTTAAGGAAAAACTTGCTAGAATTTCGAAAATAAAATGCTAAAACAAATTTAACTTCATAGAAAAAACAAGTTTTTATAATCGGTGAACAATGTACCGATAGGGATTTACAATAAAATACTTTTACTTGGCTCATAATTATATGTTTCTCTTTTTCACTCTAATGATAGTTTCTATTTTAGGCATTCCTTTCATAAAATTTGTATCGATCCTTGGCTTCTTGAACAAAGATCATGCCCAATGTGCAAACTAGACATTCTTTTGCATTTTGGTCTAATTGTAAGTATTAGTCTGAATGAAATATCTGTTTATTTTGTGTAGTAAAATATTGTATATTCCAAATTTTATTAATGAGAAAAACTTTAATTGACTGTAGTTTTTTTTAATTGGGTTGCGAGCCAATATATAATTAAAAATTTCACAAAGCATTGCTCTAAAAATAAATTAATTTATCTAAAATTATAATTTTTTTTCGTGTCGAGTTTATGTCTATGTTCATGAAAATTTCTGTGACGAAATGTTCGTTTTTTCTCAGGAAAATTTTTCCCTTTTTGGACAATAAATAATAATAACCATTATTGAGTTTTAAGTTTCATGTTATAAAAATATTTGAAATCCAACTTAGCTTGCCCGCATTCTTTCGAAAGAATAGTTTGATAAACTATATGAAAAGACATTCTATGACAATATATCAATCATTTCTAGAAATCTGATGTTAGTATAAGTCCGCTTTTCTTTTATCAATCCTTTTAATGTCAGCTGAACTTTTTTCTGAGGAAGAAGGTAATTAAATTCGTTTGAGGGTGTTTTTCTTTCTCCTTTCTGATACACTTCCCCAAGAGATGGGGAGAAAAGTTCGATACTGAACGTTTATTTTCAAATCTTACTTCTCCAAAGTCTCAAGCATTAAAAAGTGAAACAATTTATGCATTGAGAGTAATTTTCTTTAAGAAAATAAAATAAGGAATCCACATCTTGAAAACAATTTTAATGTTTATTTCTACAGGTTCTAGATTTAGCTTCATTTAATAGGAAATATCATATCATTTCATCGCTTTCCTCTAAAATTTTACTTATGCTGCACTAATTCAGAAGAGAACACATTATTAGCAGAGTTAAATTGAAGTGTTTTTAAATAGGATTTAAATCAAGAAATTCTGAAAATGAAGTTTTGCACAACCAGCATCTATTTCTTTTTTAGTATTATAAATTAGTTTCAATTATTAAGTATAAGTATAAGGAATTTTTTAAGTAAGTCAATTAAGTAATTTTTAGTATATTAAATTTAGTTTCATTTTATGTGATTTTTACGGAAAAGTGTTTCAGGACTAAATTTTAGTTTTCTTGAATTCGGATAGTAATTTAATTTAAAATTTTACTATAACCAATCTTTATCATTGATACAAATAATGTTTTATTTATCAAGCGTAAAAAGTACACAGAGAGTTTTTCCCAATTCATATAACCATTAAAAACGATTTAATCATAAATAACAGAGCGACGCATCATACAAAAATCAAGGTTATAAGTGTTACAAAATAATGGAATTATGTGCAGTGGAGCAAAAATGGAATTGCAAAAAGGTTTCCATGAATTTTACGAAACGGCTGTAATGTAAAGGCTTTGTTTTTTTTTAGCAGATGAATTACTGTACATTTACTTACTTTCATATAATTTTTAAGGTATTTGCAGTTAAAAGCTCAAATGGTGATTTGTCGTAGCATTCTCGTGAAAATTAAATAAATACGTAACACTTAGCCAATTCGGAAAAACCGAGTGTTTTGCAAGTATTAATGGAAAATGCAAAACATTATCCAAATTATTCTTCAAATGTTCCAAAAAATATCGTGTTTTGCTACTTAGGAGTAATATAATCATTGTATAACTTTAAAATAAACTGTCAAAATGTTTTTTTTTCACAACTTTAGTATCAACTCTATGAAGAGTTAAATAATGTTTTTAAAATGTGATGGTTTTAATATATTTGTAAACAAAAAACTTCAAATACCGAAGAATGTTATCACATTCAATTGCATGTATATACTATCTTTTTGAATACATAATTGTCCTCTCTAATTAGAGAGTTAATAAAGAGCATTCTTTATGTATGAGACAAAAAGTTAAAATCAAAGTAAAAAAAAAGTCTTACAAATACCATAGTAAGGTTGCGATGTCAAAACAAATGATGAAATTAATTATTTTTCCAAAATAAGTGAAAAATTTATTACAAACAAAACGTGATAGGTATGAATCTCTGAACATGAAACTTAAATCATAAGAAAATTAGTTCTTATAGTTAAACATTTTCAGTTCAAAAGTCGCTTTTAAAAACATAACATGTGCTACACTTGTTATATTTTATACAGGACTTCGAACCATTATTTTTTTTTTTGTTCCGGTTTTCGTTCCGCCAAAAATAATGGTTTTCAACTTTCGGTTCATTTCCGAAAGGAATAATTTTATTTTATATATATCTTATTTGTACTAAAAATATAATACTATCATAAACAAAAATGTAATTCTATCAAAATTTAGAAGATTTTATTCTTTTTTAATTGGTACACTAAATAAATTCATACAATTAACCAGCATTTACGATATGAGCGGTGAGCAGAGAACGGCGAGCATTGGCATTGTTATCCATTACCAAAATCGCACTTGACAATTGGGTTCATGATTCTGGTTTGTCTATCTAAGCAGTCTATACAAACATGCGAGGATGGTCGCATGTTGAGATGCGAAAAATATCTCAGACATATTTTCTTAAAAAATCATCTAATTCATTCAACTGAATTATATCTGCCTTCTACAAGTAGTTTCAGGCGAAACTGAAATAGAAAAGTTCTAATGAACATCAAAACAGGAAATTGAGAAGCAATGTACATGTAAAGATGATAATTATATGATTGACGATATATTAAAAAATATAAATAAGTTGTAAACAGTAATAAAATAACTGAGAATATTTCGAACCGAAATAAATTGATATTTTTTTCGGTTCAGTTCCGGTTTTCGTTCTGACTAAAATAACGGGTTTTTTCGGTTTTGGGTTCAGTTTCATTTGGAAGCCCTGATTTTATGTACTACTCACAAATGTCTTACGCCCTAATCCAATACATTTTTTCAATTCCTACTATTAGTTCACTCTCTCCTTTATATATATATGTATATATATGTGTGTGTGTGTTGTTCAAATTTTCAATTGTTTATAAAATACTTAGTATTTTTCCATTCAAGTTCAAATATGTTTTTTTAAACTTGCAGTGGATGACACTTGATGTTTATTCAGTTTTTTCAAATATTAATTCATTAATTAAATTAAAAAATGAATAACTAGTAACAAACAAAAATAAAAGTCCAACAGCATATATAGAAAGGAAAATCTTTCGTTGTGTCCCTGTAGCGCAATGTGGTTAACGAATTGGTACTTCTAATCCAAAGGTCGTGGGTTCCAATCCCACTTGGGATGGCCTAATTTCTAAGAATGGGATTTCTTTTTTACTATAATATTTTTTAGAATAATTCAATTTAATTAATTAATAAATAATAACAAACAAACAAAATTCCAACACCCTATATAGAAAGAAAAATGGAAAATTGCAAGGTAAAAATCGCTTTCTGTTTTGTCACTTAATATTGTGATTCTTCATATATTTATATATATATATATATATATGCATTACAATTATAACTATTTATTAAAAAGTAACTACGAGGGTTGGAACTTTAATAGTGGCTACAATTTATTTACATAGAACACAAAAGTGATTCATGTCACCATGTTTTACAAAGCTTCAATATAGTCGCCAGCATTGTGTTATAACCCGTTTCCAACGATGAGGAAGTCGCAGAACACCTGTTGCAGCGCCTGTTCTGTTGATAGTTAGAATGGACCGGTCTACTGTCGCAAGAATCTCTTGAACAGTTTTGAAGTGAATGCCATAAAGTTGTTCCTTCATTTTAGGAATTAAGTCACAAGGACTTAGATCTGGGTTCGATCACTGTCTAATAGTATGGCAACAGCATGCACTTCTGCTTTTTTGACACTAGGACGACCTGGCGGATGCATGTCTGCCACATTTTGGCATCTTTCATTAAAGGCTTTTACCCATCTTGCTACAGTTCTGTAAAGCAATGCAGATTTCTCGAAAGCCTCTTGATGCCCTAGATGACATTGTCGTACTGCACGACCTCTGGCACATTCAATTTTTATCCAACTTCTTTGTTCTTGTTCTAAAAACATCCTGAGAACATTTACTTTAGACCGCAAGCTAAAACAAGGATCAGTTCGAGTCACTCCGAATGCGCGCGAAGTAGGAAGGACGAGTCTTTTTGCTGAGAGGTAAGGTAGGTATGTAGCTCACATGTGGTATACACGACATTCTTTGGTTTTGTTGTGTAGCGTTTTTACAGCAATGTTGTCACTATTAAAGTTCCAACCCTCGTATTTAAAATAAAAATTTTCTTTGTTGACCTAAGTAGGAATTGACTTAAATTATATATATATATATATATTACTTATTTTATACAGTATACTGGCAGTCAAGAAAGTGTCCTCGAGATGGATGATGATGAATTTTTTAGACCTCGACAAAGTTTAACGGATCATGACATAGTCTTAGTCCAAAATCAAAGACGCCACTCGAGTGTCAGAGTTGCTATATCACGACGGGAAGATCGAGCCACCTCTCCATGCAGTTTATCATCTTTGAATCCAGATACACTTGTCGAGCAATCATTTGTCAGCGCTACCGTTGATATGTCTGACGTTGCCGTTAATACAAGTGATCCTCCATCCGAAGCTGATTATGAAAGCAGCGAAGAGAGATGGACATCCCCCTTTCCCAAAAAGTTTCAGATAAATTCAGAGTCGGGAAGTCGGAAATCAGTCGCTTCGCATTGTGACACCATTGCCATTAACACTGAAGAAGAAAATTACGAAATCTGTGATTTAACTTTTGAAAATTAACTATGAAGGGAAAGCAAAGTTCTCAATGTGATAATCTTTTTTCGAAATGCGATTATTATTAGATAGATTCATGGTAGTTGTTGAAGATATTCTGTAATCCAGGTGTATTTGCTCGATTCATTACATGTTATCGATGTATTCTTATTAATGTTGACTTTGTGTACAGTAAATATGCATGTTGATGGAAAATGTGGATATGTCTTTATTTTAAAAATATTGTAAATGATAGTTTATTAGTTAGAAAAAATTACTTAATAATTTTTAAACATGTTTATTGAACTTGAACCGTTGTTGTATTGTACTAAATTATAAACTAAAATAAAATACCAACTCAAAAGTAATCTCAAAAATTAAATTTTTCTTCGTGTATTTTTAATAAACAGTGTACAAAAATCATTCGCATTGTCTTATTACAGTCTTTCTATAGTAATATCAAATTATTGATCCTGAGAGGTAGGCATTTAGTAGAATGAATTAACAACTATTATATTGTCTTCATCATTAGTTTACTCGTAAAATTACGAGGCTCTTCAATAATGACAAATGTATCTTGCAGCGGAATTCACTAAATATTATTGAATTATCAATAAATTGTACATGTAGTTAAAAGCCATGAAATATTTTAATTCAAATTAATAAATATTATTGTCTGATTTTATTATATTTTTCTATATCAGTACCCTTACTGAATTTTTTGGTTTCATGAAATCAAAAATAGCAATTACAACTTTAAAATCTAAAATTCCTTAAAAGTCAAATCCCAATGCTTATCATAAGATACTTACTTAAATTAAATAACTATTGCAGAACATTTGTTGCTTAGTGTGTCAGATGTAATATAACTAAAAAGGGTGTATTTGTTACTACTGTTTGTTGCACGAATTCGCGTTTGACACATTAAAGAACCCCACATTTGGAATGTTTAAGCATAATTTATGAGAATTAAAGCTAGGCTTGGAATAAAAAAATTTAATGTTTTATTTTCCACAGAAACTTTTAGTGCGTTTTTATAAATGAAGGAATACAAATATTTGAATACATACATCTCACATAATGTTTCAAATACATTACTGTTAATATATTTTAGAAGTGCATGGGACAGGTTTAAAAAAGACAAATAAAAACCACCATTTCTTATTAATTTTATTCAGAGAAATGACATGAATGTGAAACAAAGCTCATATCAGTTTCATATCCTAAAAACTTAACAATTAAAAAAAATTTCTCCACGGTTCATTGCACAAATGAAACTTCGATATCGTACAACAAAGAAATATACAATATCATATGGTGATATAACAAATACAATATGTTATCTCGAATACATAATGAAGTCCTCAAAAAGAAATGAACATCTCCAAGGCATATCCAACATATTCATATGCACGTCATCTATTTCAAGGGTATGTTTATGAATTTCTCCGAAATTAATTCTTTTATACATTCTCAAAAGCATACATAAGTTAATTTTACAACCTTCTTATTAAAATATATATATTAGGTTTTTCCATTTATTTTAGAGAGAAAAATTCTATTTATGAAAATTATTTTTAGTACATTTCCTTATAATTTAATTAATTTAATGGTAAATATTATTACTACTCAATGATAGGACTTCTTGAATATATTTAATGATTAAAAAAATTAAATATAAGCTTATTTTATAAGAAATAATCTAATAACCATTTTTCACTTTGGATATCCTAAGTATTATTTATAGCAACGAGTTTATAAATATAATTTTTGTAAATGCGAAGTAAAATTAATTTCATTTGCTGTAGATTTACTAGATCAGGGATGGTGAACCATTAGCACGTGGACCATTCATGGCCCGCGACTCAATATTTTGTGCACGCCAGAAATCAAAATGGCTTGCATATTATTTCAAAATAGCAAAGTTCACTATTAAGTATCACGAACAAACGCGAGTGATCGGTCTCGGTGCGGCGGGGAGCACACTCGTTTTTATTGTCTTACCTTAGTTACGTCGTGGACTACAATTGCTTATAATGCAAAGTTTGTCTACGTATAGCATAGTCAATTTCATTGACGTAACTGTATTTTGAAGTTTATTTGTGTTATATTTACGATTTTTAAGTGTTATTTAACATGGATAGCTCAGCAAAAGAATAAAAAGGGCAGGATAGTAAGTGTAACAGAGAATTTCAAATTGGATGAATCAAGAAATATGGCACTAATAGTAAAGGCAACAAAGTGGTGTGTGTTTTATGTTCTGAAATAGTGGTATGCAGAACATCACATGTAAAATGACATTTTGAAACAAATCTCAAATCCTCTTGTCAAAAAAGTGAACCACAACAAAAATGATTAATTGCTTAAAAACCGATTGGCATATGCTCCAATTGAGCATGTATTCTACTAAAAGAGTAATAGCTTACAATCCTAATATAACTTATTTGTCATCCAATATGTAACAACAGAACTCACACTAATGTTTCTTTAATTTGAATTACACATATATAACTAAAGCATTTACAATTACCGTACAAAAGGCATTTTTTGTAGTAAATAAAGAGATTTGAGTTGTTCGTATTTAGTTTTATTATTTTCCCAAGAATCACTAGTCAAAATAATTTGACGACACGTCCATACCTCATTAAACACTTCTTTAGAAAAAAATGGCCCTTTGGTCTATAAAGGTTCTCCACCCTGTACTAGATATTTTATTGTGATTAAAGAAATATACTTATAAATACATAAATCAAGATGTGATCATAACTATGTTTATTTAAATAATTTCAAATGTTGTATCTGAATAATTTCATGTCGAAATAAGTAGGGATTTATTATTTCGAGTTGGAATCACTTTTAAGTGATTTTCATAAAAATTTATAAGAAAACGCAATTAAGGCCTTATGATAACGGGATTCATTTCGGAAGTTGTGCAGTTTGAGCAATTCTAAAAAATTATAGAACTGCAAAATAGATATGAGTAACGAGTTTGTGGCTTCTATGGCAATAAAATATTTATAAGTTGAGATACTTGTATACTAATCTTCTAATTTAAACATTTAAAATAATTTTTTTAACATTCTTTTAGCAATTCTCATTTAAGTTGCGGTTCATGCAAAATATCAGTTGCTTAAATCAATACTAAAAAAGATTATCAAAAAAGATTATTGCAAATCTACTTTAATTGCTGATATTGAAGTAAGAATACCTTTGTAATACGAAATATTTCATTTTAAAAATCATTTGAAGTTTTATATGCTTTGAAGAATTAAGTCTTATTTCACTTTATACCACTAAGACTTAACCTTTTAAAATTCTGAGTAAAAGTCCCACTTTAAAACAGTTCAATACACAATATATAATGCATTCATTATTACAAAGTATTACTAGTACAATAACTGTTAAACATCCAGAAGATTGCCTGTTGAAAATTCGATTATATCTAGGGTGGAAGATGTTCATTAAATCATGCATGACTTAAAACTTTTAAAGTATAAAGCCTATAGTCTTATATGATGTTGATCTAATGAGCTTAAAATTTTTAATTGAAAAACAATGCTAATGTTTAAAATCATTTATTAATTTATATTTGGTGATAAATTTGAATGCCAGCTATTTAAGTTTTCATTTCTCAAGACTATTATTTCTTGGTTTTGTATATTTGTGCCCCGAAAAAAGAAAACGAGTGATCACAATAAATATTGCTTAGTTTTGCTGCAATTATTCCATTCTTTGGGAAAATACGCATCAGTGTTTCTTCCTTTGTTATTCCAAGTTATGAAACACATGTAATAATATGAGAAAAACTTAAGTATGTCTAGTGTGTATGTACTTGAAGAATATTCAAAAGGAATAAATTGTGACTTTTTGTTCCCTTGACGAGTGCAATGAATTCCACACTTGCTTTTAAGAATAATGAATTATTAATTTCTTAATTTTTTAGACAATTCAATCAAACTTTGGTTCCAATCTCTTGATTTTGCTCTCTTCCAAATAAAATATAAACAGTGAATAAAATGGCAAACAAGGATAATGTCAAAAAAATGGAGTTTAAAAACCAAAATGAATATAAATACAATGTCTTGTGGCAATAGGATTGATTAGTTTCGTCGGCGTAATTTGGTTCATACGCTCCATAAATCCAGTAGCAACCTAAAAATAATAAATAAATTTATTAAAAATTTACTGTACAGTTGAAATTTACTGCATTTTAAAAGTACATTAAAATATTCGCCATTTTATGCGAACAAACCATACTTTCAACACATAATAATTAACAGCAATAAGTGGTTTATTTTGCTGAAAATTATCATATTCTGACATATTTACTTACAAAACAAAAAGTAATTTCACTTGCATTGAAAGAAAAAAATTTATAGTGATGTAAGCAGATATATTATTAATAAAAAATTAAAATATGTGGAAAATTAAATAAATTATAAATTAAAAATATGTGGAAGATGTCCACTAAAATAAAAATATGTGGAAGGAAATTCTGTTTTTCAAAGTATTCTATCCAAATAGTGTAACAAAGAATTTTAAAAATTTTGATTTGAGCATCAAATTTGCTTATACTTATTTAGCTAATCGGTTGTAAATGAATAATTTATACCAGATTTTTACCATATTTGTTTGCTTAAAAATGTTTTTTTTTAAAAACTACAGTTTTTTTTTTATCGGTATTAATATTTTCTTTCAACTAAAACTTTTCTAGAATGTAAGATTGAAAGAAAAAATGAATCTTTATTACATAAAAGCATGAATTTTTTCTCTCATAGCATAGAAATAGGAATTGTGATTCATATAAAATATAGATAAAGAATTCTACTTTTTTTACTTATTTTATAATTGAACTAGGGTATTCTATTAAAATTTTTATTAAAGAAAGGGTTTTTTTAATTTTTGAAATTAAAATTGCACGTAGTAATGCATACATTCACACATTAAAATTTTTCTAAATTTAAAGATTTTAAAATAGGAGGAGAAAATAACTATTTTTCATAAATCTTAGATGAGTATCCCTCCATAATTTAAAAAAACTAAAATTTAAAATATCTAAACCAACCTGCTATGAACCACCCTAAGTGGAAAAGAACAGCAGCTAAAAAGAATTTCTTGTAGCAAGTTTCGTCTTCTTCACTTTCTTTAGACAATCTGTTCAGTTTTCTCAGTAACACGATAGATGCTAAAAACGTAGATCCTCCAACAACTAAAAATATTGGTATCATAAATTGAGTCGGGCAACTATATATGTATGAACTTCCTGAAAAAAAAAACAGAAGGATATTATTTAAAGTTGCTGTGTAAAACAGAATTGTTATTCGTATAGATATTGGTAATGAAAAATAATTTAAGAAACATATGCTTCGATTTAAAATCATATTGTTTTCGATGATCGGACAATATTTAGTTTATTTGCATACAACTCAAAAAACATTACAAATTAAAAGGCACACTTGAAAATTTAGAATCTCACAATAAAAGAGTTTTAATATATGAAGACACAGATTGTACAAACATAGGTTCTTTATATGATTTTGTGAAGGATCTATACGCATCCTTTCACTAACCCTCTAGGAAAATTTTTGGGGGTATTAAAAATAACAATCTCCTAAGAAGACGTGATATGCGAATTAATTTTATTATATATACTTCAGGTTCGCTTACTAGAAAGTTAGTGAGTTAGAAAGTGAGTGGGTTGGAAAGTTAGTTAACTAAAGGTAACAAGTGATGAAATACGGAAAAAGGTTAGAAAATCTGTGTGAGAGAATAAAGACAGGAAGGTGATATTGATAAAGAAATTGAAGGATTAAGCTTTAATAGGTAAGAAGACTGCCTACAGTTCAGGTATTAGTCACCTTTATAATACGTTTGATATTTAATGTATTAAAGAGATTTAAGTGGCAATTAGTTACATATCTACCGTGTAAAGCAATATTGAGGTAGAAGTTTGATTAATATAAAGTGGTTAATTTATTAGATATTCTCCGAAAACGCGACTCTCGTCCCCTCCCTCTGTTGACTGATCGAAAACATCCTATTTATTGTGATTCCTTGAATTGTTTTTGAGTTGATCTAAACATTGAGATTAAATAATTTGAAATTATCATGTCGAATCATCCTTCACTTCCTCCCTCACCTTTAGCTGGGTCACAAGGTAGACAAGGGGTATTACAATTTGACCTACCTTTTTTACTAACTTCGTTGATCTGCATTTCGAGGGGCCAAACACTCAACTAAAACAGGCATAGGTGACATAGTTAAAAGTCTCATATCAAGACATAAGAAAAGTAAGCTTCTACTTGAAGTAAAAAGAACAATATTTAGCTTAGAATGATTAAGCAGTAAGTACAAGTTGCAATTAACGACTAAAATTATGACTCCCAAATTCAGCTTTCACATAGTATTCAAAAATTAATTCGTGTCAGCCACTATAAGAGAAAATGGGTGAACAATATCTCTTGAATACAGCATAAATATTTTCTAACCACAAAATCAATTTCTTCGTTGATTACTTCTAATAATAACATCATATATAAAACTAAAAGAGGCTACTTTTAGCATGTTTATATAATTACTAGAAATTAACGTAGAGGGAGCTCTCTGGGAAGAAGCTGGCAAGTGGCAATTCTGTGTAGAGAACTTCAGAAACATGTCCTCTGTGATTCAGGTATGGAGATCTGGCTGACCCTCCATCTTCTGAGTATTTTAAGTATTGAGGTTTTTTTCAAGCCTTGTGTGTGCGAGTGTTAACAGCCATGAAAGTTAACAGAGTAGAAAGTTCTCATCTGGAAAACCTCACATATAGCTCTAAGATCTTATCTCTATATCTTAGAACAGTCAAGGTGCTCTCTGAAAGAACTGAATCTCTGTGCTTATGTCCAATGTCACGAAAGAGCAGACCATAATACCACCATCTTCCTAGTGGTCCATGCTCAGGATGCTGAATGAATGGTACGAAGTACCTGGTTCTCCTCATATGTGAACACGCCAAGTACATGGGTTTAGACTGAATTTCAAATCATCAATGAAAGAAACACAGAACCATTGGTTCTGTGTCCAAAGATGATGCTATCTGCACATGTCAGGCTAGCATGTTCTTCTTGCTTGAGGAACATCAATGGCTTAAAATAAATAAAGATCTGTAGTTATTGAGCTTTAAATTATAATCTCCTTGTTAAGTAATATATTAATTCACAAAAAGTTATTTGTTAGGTTTTAAAATTTTTGAGAACCTCATATACGTATTTGATGCATTGATCTTTTCGAGATCAAAACTAATTATATAGAAGTCAAATAGTTAAATTAAATTAGTATTTTGATTCTGTTTAATGGAAAACTATTGTATTATCGTTTACTTTAATAAGACTATCATCGTCAAGTCACATGAATAAAAAATTAGTACAAATTTTTCTGCGTTAGTTATCGAGTAAATCCTTATTAAAATTCAAAAGTGAATGAAATTAAAAATAAATAGAAAAATTAATGCTTTATAAAAATAAAACTCCTCATTAAATGCCATAAATTTGAAAATAATCATGCATTGCAATATTCTTAAGAAAATTCGTAAGAAATCTGTAACACGATAGTATAATTCAAAGTAAACTAGCTATAGTAATACAGAAAACTCTCAGTCTCCTAGGGATATATAATACATTACTGAATTATTCAGAAAATGAAATTTCTCACTAAGACAAATCAAATACTTATTTTAAATCATCCTTTACTTTATGCATTGAAAGATGATAGTATATATAACTGATTTTTTCTTTCTTTCATAGACGTATCACAGTGCTTGAGAAAATTTTCGTTATATACATTTTCTACTAAAACATCTGTAAAGAATTTCTTAAGTAAAAATTATATTGCAGAGTTTCTTAAGAGTTGATTTTTAAATTTCATATCAAAAGTGAACATAAAAAGCCTTGAATTCAGTTGACTTAGACTTTTCTTATCTTTTAAGAAGCTCAGTTTGAAATTTCTTTCAAGTGGAAAAAAAAGTATTATTTTCATTTCTATCGGATGTGATAATAATGGACAATGCTTTCAATAGAAGCATTATATTTAATCTTCTCTTATCTTTTGTACTTAATGACATTTTTAAAAAATGTTAAATCTCTATGATAAAGTTTTTAAAGAATTTAAATGATATATGTCATGAAAATAAGAAATAGCACTTTTATTAAAATAATATAGGTTAATTAAAAAAGTTAATGTGTTCTAAAAATGTAAGCAGATTTTCTTTGTGTGATCAATTTCTACGCAAATATACATTAATATATCAAAGGGACAAAAGTACCAAGCAAAAATGAATTTTAGATTAAAAGTTTTATATATATATATATATATATATATATATATAGTTTAAGGAAAAAAAGAAACAACACAGACATAAGTTCCTAATAAAAATTAATTTTAAGTTTTTGATAAAAGTAACAATACACTATAATGCCTTTCCTTTTTTTAAAATGACTACGGGAAATCCTTCAGTTTTTCAATTAATATTTTATGACTCTCAATTTGAAATCAATTTTAGTTTAAAAAAATTGCTTAAAATATATATTCATAATAAATCCCTCATATTCTTTTTGAAATAATTTATGAAATGAAATTTTGAAGTCCATATAATGCCCAAAATTTCTTACGCTATATATATCTCCTTTACTCAGTTTCCTTTCTACTTACACCATAAGATTAATTCACTTTCCATAATGCATCCTTTTTTTAAGCTATAATGAATTTTTGTCGACGAAAGTGGAATATTTTTTCGAAGACTATGTTAAAGTATAATCTTTAGTAAGAAATACTACTAAGTATGATAATTTCGTTGTTTCATAGGAATCTGAGAAAAAAAAGTTATTCCTATTTTTATTTTTTAAAAAAATAGTTTGACGTAAGCAGAAAAAGAATTAGAGGAGAGTCGGGTAAAATGGAATAGTAGGGTAATATGGAATACAGAGGTTTGAGCTCTGTTTGAAGTTCCTAATGCAGTGCTTCTCAAACTTTCAATATTTGCGACCCAATATTCAATCATAATTTTCATCGCACCCCCCATACAAATAACAATGTGTTGAATTCAATAATACTATACTTTGACGCTTATGTGTCACCGGCGTATATATACGTCTCGCTCAACCGGTGGGTTAAATGTCCCGGTCAAATACATACGTCTTTCCGAAGTACGTTCTTTTCTGTGCACTACGAATTATTCCGAAAGCTTTGGAATGCAATCAAAGGACCTTGACAGTGTTTGCGAAGGATTTACTTATATTACAGGATTTCTTTATTTATTTCTTTTCTCCCCCCTCCCCCCAATACATCACATGCCAGCGCTTACGTGGAGAACGGGGACATTGGGTAGCGAATCGCGCCACTTTTAATTGGCAGTGAAGGGATTATTTATAAATCGTACAAATTATCATAATAAGTGTTAATTTCTGTATATAATTTTATGTGTGGCAAGCCTATGAGGTCACTCGTGATTATTAAACTTGTTTTTAACTTAATATTGTTAAATTAATTATAAAATGCATTGTCCAGTACTGATACATTAAAATGTGTATTATATCAGTGTAAATGTTAATTTAATTTTTTATTATGTAAATGTACTTTTTTTGTTTACTTTCAGTAAATTAATAATTTTTTTTAAATCTTTTGTTTTCGGCTTTTCAATATGCTCGCGCCCCCCTAGTAGAGTTATCACGCCCCCTAGGGGAACTCGCCTTACAGTTTGAGAAACGCTGTCCTGATGTGAGGGAAAACCTTGAAAAGATGGATGAAAGACTCTCATGATGCATTGCAGTGAGAGTTGACCACTTTTTTTTGTTGTTGCCATACCACTCACTACAAAACAAAGTGTGTTTTGTTATTTTCAAAAATTTTTGCTGTTAAGTTTTCAAATATTTTATTCTACTAGTACACATGTGACTTTAACATTAAAGTTAAGCGTAATGTACACTAAAAGAATTGTTGCAGTTTGTAATACTGTGGGCTTTTTAGCTGACAATGTATTATTGTCCTTCAGTTTAAAGGTTCATTTTCCAAGATGGCGCGTCGGGTATTTTGGAATATCTAGTATTCCATAATACCCGACATATTTCATTCTGATGTATCATTGCCATAGACTTCATGCCATCCACTAAAGAATCAGGAAACAAAGACGCTGACTGTATCTTTTGTACCGGAAAATTCTCCGAAGATCAACGAGGGAAAATTTGGATTCAATGCTTTAAGTTTTATGTAGGGTCACCTTGACTGTACTGGACTGTGACTTTTGTAAACAGACTCGAAACAGAAGTGACTTTCACGTATTTTTAAAAATATGGCTTTTAAAGTTAAGGTATCCGCTACTTGCGATAACTTTTTTTTAAAAAAAATGGAGGTATGGTGTGGGTTTTTTGTGTTTTTTAGATTTGTTTAGTTTATTTTAAGAAAAATATGCTAAAATTAAAAAGATAAGAAGAAATTATTATTACTAAAATGGAAGAAACTAGTAAAAATTTACCCCTTTTGTATCAGAAGTTTAAGAACAAATTTTCAATTTTTCAATTCTGATGTGTTGCTGTGTTATTCATTTTTGAAATGACGTTTAGGATAAGAGATATTTTAAATTATACAAAAACTAGAGCACATTATCGTTAGTTATTATATGAAATTGCTTAAAAAAACAGTGATTATATTCACATAAGGGACTGTAAATTTTGTAATAAAACAGTGATTGATAAGTCTGAAGGTTAAAACACGTCTACTATTATTCAAATCATACACAAAAAATTTCAGTTAATTATTTTCAAATCTTTTTGAGCAATCGCTGTCCGTTTGAGCATTTAAAAAAACACCTTTCGAGTAAAACGTGTTTTAAAGTATGACATATATCTTGCTTAAGTAACGGCATCTGCTTTTACTAAAACACTTGTAGTTTTTCTTCTAGTGAACGGAAAGTAATAAACTTGGTACTTTTATGAAGCTAATAAGATGTCCTATAAAATAAAATCTTAAAAAAAAATGTGTTACTTTTTGGCAAAATACACTGTTATGGGGTAGTCGGATACCTTAAAAATAGCAACGTTTTGTGAAGTCTTAGTTTTTTCTATGGTTTAAACCTCTTATTCCATATTACCCGAATATTCCATACTACCTTCCATTTATCATTTTTTGTCAGATATTTTTTTAAAGCAACGAAATAAATATTATTTTTTTGACGGGGATAATTCCTTACAATCATTTATTATATATATCATGATGATTTTGGAGATTTTTATCAAAAACCAGTAAAGTTATTTTCAGAAAAGTAAATGGTATTTTTTTTTTCATAATACCCGACCCTCATCTATATTTAACCCTGTCACTAAAATTAATTTCTAGAAACTTATTTAGAATACACAATATCGATAAAATTTATGTTTCACTAGAATCATTAACATATGTTCCAATGTATTTTTAAAGGTACATAAACATTTTCTCTCAAATAAAAAAAAATCTTACAAATGATGTAACACTGTTCTTACTGTAACAAAATATTTACTTACCAACAAAAAAATTCAACAAGTTTTAAAAAATTCAAAGAAGCTTAGTAATAATTTATATTTTCTAATACTCCTATATTTTGAATTTATCTGGACAATTCTTTGATAAAGAAATCTAATCCTCAGTTTGGAAGTAAAAATGATCATAATTATATTGTATAGGAATAATGCAATGAAAAAAATATAGATTTCCGATTTCCTAGTAAATTGTCACAATTTTTTCAGTTTTATGCTACTTAACTAATCTTAATAATTTCACACAAAATGCATTTTAAATTGGTTAAAAAGAAGATTCTAATTTTTGTACCATTTTTGTTAAAAGTATGTTAAATTATTAGTAAGGTAGTTAATGATCGTTCATATAGTTTGTTTATCTATCCTATTATAATAGATAACTTTTGAGTTTTCTTAGGCAAATTAAGTATTTTATAAGAAAATGAAATATATAAAAATACTATATTAAAGTTTCTTTATTATCATAGAGAAATTTCAGCATTAGTTCGAAAACTGAAATTATTCAGTTTTTATATATATATACCTAAAACATTTGTTTTCAAAAAGTTATCAAATTTCCTTCTAATTTAATTACTATTAATGTGGTTTAAAAGATAACACACACAAAAAAAGCCAGACAGTCTTAAATATTCACGTCGAATTAATTTAAATTTAAATTTTTTAAATTTTTATGCGATAATTTTAAAATAACTAATTTTTTGCTGTAATATACATGTTTTCTTACATATAAATTACTTTCGTTATATTTTAAAGAGAAGATATTGCTTAGAATAAAAAAAATTCAAAAGAATAACTTTGAAGCACCCCTTTCTCGTGAATAGATTAATTCAGAATAATCTGAATAGAGACCTGGAAGAATGGTATGATAAAATGAAATAGCGAAAACACACATCAGACCAAATTAAGCAATATAACTATTTCCTGCGTGGTGCATTAAGTCCATTCACGTAATCACGACATCTTTTGGATTTTTTTCGCTCAATTCCCAAACGCACTGTGGATATCGTTACCGTTTTTCCAGACATTCGTGAATTATTCATGCATTCTGAATGGGTGTAAAAGTCTATTAACTATACTACTTTGAATTATGTATAGAAATGTTAATAAAGAATATCGATTGAATGTCTGTGAAATGAAGTAGTGTGAGATGCATAAAAAGAAATAATAATGATTTTCTACGTATTGTTCATTAAGATGTCTTCGAACCAACAAACATTTAATTTTACACACACAATATGTAATGTTTTACTTAAAGTAATATTATCTGTTGCATAACTTTCTACTTAAAATTTAAACATTAGAATAAGAATGCGTTACTAATTTATCTCACAATTCAGCATATAGGAATAATTTTTATCATAAATTATATGCACGTTTAAAGTACTATTGAATTTAACTCTTAACCATAAATATATAATTTTTATTAGAAATCAGATATATAAATATCTTGGTGATTTAAATTAAATTAACGGTTAAAAACATTATTCTTTGAAAAAATTTCAGCCAAAATTATATTTTTTAACATGGAAGGATGTATTTACATACTTAATATGTTTACAATTATTTAAGCTTCTTATTTAAAAATATTAAACTGGTCGTGGTAGCTGAGTGGTCATGTCATGAACTTGTGTGGCCGACGTTGTCGGTCATGAGCTCTAATCCTGGTACCACTGAAGCACCCCCCCCCTCCGTGTAAAGAGGGAAATGCATGTTAAATCAGTCGAGACTCAAAGTCCTCACGTTGGTACAGTGTGGAAGTTTACAGAGCTCAAATTCGTCTTCGTCACTTGAGCGAGGTTCAGAATTACGAGGTCGGTCTCCAATACCTCTTGCATAGCTTCAAAGTAAGACGTAAATAAAGTGACATTCGAAAAAAACATTCGAATCAAAAATTCATATACATATATATGTATGTAAAATAGTCTTCCCTATACCTGATCGAAAATCTATGGTATGAAGTCCATCGCCAAAGCATCTTTTATTGCTCAACAGTTTTCCTCGCCAATAAACATACCGGATGTGGAATAGTGCCCACTGGTTTCAAACCCAAAAGCTTCATAAGAGATAAATTATAGAGGTAGAAATGTTCTTGAAGTCCACTAGACCTAGAAGTTTGGAGCCTCCTCTTAACCTCATCTTCTTAGAGGAAAACAGGCTGAACGCAAGTAGCATCGGAATGCTCCGAAAAAGCGTAAGAGCTCTTATTTGAGCCGTACATTCAGTCAGTGTCCCATTGAGGGGAGGAATTGGGTTCCTTTCCAGTGTTAGAGGTATGACAAAATAAGGTATCAGCAAAAAGTCACTTCTGCATTCATAAAAAATATCAGCAAAATACCCTCTTAGAAGTGAATCGTCGCATAAATTACATAGAAACTTTATTTCGTAATACAGTAGAACCCGTTTTGGGGTAGTAGATAGGGACCGTATAAAAATAACCGCACAAAAAAATATTCGAAAATTTCATAAATTCTTATATAAAAAAAAATTCGTCGAAATACGACAGAAATTTTTTTTATGCGGTGGAGAGGGACCGCATAAAAAAAGTCGCACTTAAAAAATATGCCAATCGCTTACGAAACTTATGAGAAAGTACTTCAATGACAAAATAAATAATTAAATTACACATAGAAACATTTTTAAAACGTTTAGTTTTGCATTGTATACATGGAGAAGTTTTCAAAATGCACATACATAATTCACTGCTACTCATCGTAATCCAAAAGCTCATCTTCTTGTGATGAATTAGTTCAAAATCGCTTTCGTCACTTGAAGATACAATTTCAATTGATTTATTTTTTGAACCATAAAGTAAGAGATAAGTTTTTGCGACGAAGGTCGATTGGTCAGCTGCTTATAAATGTCATGTTAACCAAATATGCGTGATCAAAACTCTTTTTGAAATTTTATACTCCTTTCGGAATTGGTATCTATTTTAAGAAAATGCTTTCCCAATTTTTGGAAAGCTGTATCCCAGCATATACTTTATCCGCTCTCTAAGAATTCGTTTATTCTTATCCGTCAACATAATCTATCAAATTATTGATAATGCCACAGCCATTTAAAGTATAGTCTTCAATCCAGCGTGGGCTGTTGCCGCGTTAAGAGAAAGCAACTGCATTATCAGAAGACTGTTTGTAACAAATGAAGAGAGCGTCTTGAAGTGTATATATGTTCATTGCAGTGGCGTAACGTACACCCCCGCAACCCGGAACTCTAGAGGACCCAAGACATGAATGACGCCAAGTACGTATTTACCTAATTTATAAAATATTAAAGGCAAAACCTGACTTTTTGCAGGGGGACTTTTGCCTTACATTCTCCGTTACGCCACTGGTACATTGATAGAAAGCATTGCAGTGGCACCAAAGCCGTTGAAATTCATATACCACATAAAAAAAGGATCGCACAAAAGCAGATTCTACTGTAATAAGATCTGAAATACAATTCTAGATTCTTAATGTTAATCCTTGGAGTATTTAGTGAAACAGAAAGCATTATTCAAGATCAAAAATCCAATAAGGCAGCGCTTCTTAAACTGTGGTTCGGAGTTCCCAGATGGCCGCGGTGGCCAAGTGGTCTAGGCATCGGATCATGGCTGGCGTGTCATGAGTTCGATCCCAGTACCACTAAAGATCCGCCGTGTAGGGGAGCGATGCACGTTAAATCTGTCGAGAGCTCAAACGTCCTCCCGTTGGTGTGGTAGTTAGGAGAGGGGGGTGCCAGCTCAGATGTCGTACGCGTCACTTGACCATGGTTCAAAATTACGCGGACCGTCGCCAAAAGCCCTCGTGTTGCTAATCAGTGCGAAGTTAATATTCACTCACTCATTCACTCGGAGTTCCCAGCGCCTTTCTGGGGAATCAGCAAAGTCTCTCATTTAATGGTGAGATTTTCTTTCAGTACAGATTCGGAAAAGCCTCGATGAAAAATTTTAAAAATGTGTCACCCTGTACTATAGTTCACTAAAATGCCCCCAAAGAAAAAACTCTACTAAGAACTTGAATTTCGATTCAGTTTTAAATAGGTGTTTATTATTTTCTTAAAGGACAGAGATAAGCTTTAAGAAGTCCGTTTAAACAGCAAAGGCAATCTTAGCATTATTGAGGAACCCTTAAATCACTCAACCATATGTTGGGAGTCAAGGAATGGTATTCAAAATATTGGGGGCCTTCGACGTCAGGTCGACACATAAAGGGAGTTCGCGCCAATGAAAGTTTAAGAACCGCTGCTATAAGGTACACATACGA